>JARYZH020000713.1:0-79998 GCA_030021035.2 Notholithocarpus densiflorus
ATAGATACATTAGTGTTGGTGAAGTGGAATTCTTCTACTATTTCGTCAAGTCGGAAGGGTACCCGGGAGCTGACCCTCTCTTGCTCTACATCAATGGAGGACCAAATTTTATCAATAGAGGACCAAATTTTAAAGTACTCGCAAGTGTACGAACCGTACCGAAGTGTAGTTTGACAAGAACGAGGTCGAACCCACAGGGATTTAAATGAACGTAGGAAAATTAATCAAATATTAACCAAATTAATCCTAATCTAGTCTATTAAAAATTGGTTGTTTGAAATTAAATATACTAAGTAAATAATTAAACTAAGCAAAGATATAATATAAAGTAGTAAACAATCTAGAGAAAAGAATTAAGGTTTTAGATTTCGCCTTATTAATTCATATTAGCATATATTTACGATCATTAATTTTTCCCAACTACTACATGATAATCTAGAAATCAATCTTGCTATCATGGAAAATATTCTTATTAAAATCCTTATTTTAAAAATCAAAAGCTTGTTTTTCTTCGCTTCTTAAGTTTAAAATCAAATCATCAATTGTATATGAGATATCCAATTTTAAAATCAAACAATCATAATCCAAGAATTCAATTAATTAAGATAAATCCTAAACCTTGAGAAAAACATGATTGAACTCATATCGAGAATCCTATCTTAGTCAATTGATGTAAAGCAAGAACAATTTAAATCATTAAAAAACAGCTATTGTGGAAAAAATCAAATCACATCAATACTACTGATTATCCTTAACAAGGTTTCATCCTCAACCTTAATTGAAAATTTAGCTACTCACGGTACTTGAAATAAAACACACACAATAAATATTAAACATTAAACTAGACAATTAAACTGCTAACTAGAATGGAAGAGAAAAGTTACAGTCCTAGCATAGAGAATGGAAGAAAAAGCCACATGCGGCACTGCCTTGTTGCTCCTGCCTTTCAACCTTCGCCGTCCCCTGTTTCAGCTCTCTTCTCGCCTGGGTTTCAGCTTCCTTCTCTGCCGCCCCTCTGTTTCTATTTCCCACTATTTATACTTACATTCACCTATGTGGCTGAGACCTAAAAGCTTCTTATTAAAACCAACGTGGCCCAAGTACTCCTAGGTAGATCTTTTGGTGAACAAATCAAGAGGCCCACAACAACAATACAATAATTGATTTGGACTCTAAAGCCCACCACGCTGACTGTGTAAGAATTGCTTGACTTGAGTTTTGTTTCCTTGCACGCCCCGTTGGATTGAATCTTGGGCTTCTTTTTCTTTCTCTTTTTTTTCCTTCTTTTTTTTTTTTCCTTTCTTTGCTTTTGGTCTTCTCTTGAATTCACGCTTGGGCTGGATTTTTCCTTCGTGCTTCACATATGGGTCTTAAGTTAGCTTGACAATTGGTTGGTCCCACTTTGTATGTAAAACCTTTATTATCTATAAATCAAAGACAACTTATAATCAGCCACAAAATAGTAAAAAAGTGCAGTTAAATATGCAAATATGAGAATATTTTATTGTATATATTTCATGATTGTCATTCTGCATTGAATGGATTCTTGTACTAGATTGGTATGACTTTCTTCTTCCTCTTCTCTTTGCATCTAATTAACCCCACACTAATTTTGAAAAGTTTCGTGTAGTGAGCATTTGGAAATTTGTTGTAGCGGTAACATTTGTTCTTTTGATTGGTCTTGACACTATCTTTGGGCGCATTTGGCACCTATTGACGCATTTGGAAGTGGCTTGGAGAGATATGCACTTTGTTCATTTGTTTTGCCTCTAATTTGGGTCTTGCAATTAATGCATTTGTGGATTAGGATGATAAATCTTTTCATGGTGGAAATTCGTTATATATATATATATATATATATATATATATATGTTAGGTTCTAAGACTTTAGGATCTAAATATATTAGAACTTCAATGTGTAATGTTGGCAAACCATGATCAAAACTTAGAGTCTAGATTTAGGCTGCTCAAAGTGTGTTTATATGTAAAGTTGGAATCGAGTAATTGAAGGAAATTACTATTCAATTTCTGCAAGGCTTGATCGATCGAAAATTAGACTCGATCGATCGAACCTCGTGCAGATTGTTTTTTCTGCAGAATTTCCAACTCAGCCCAAGCTCATATGACGTGTAGGGTTTTATATTTTTCTTCAAGTATAAAAGGAAAAACCCTAGCCACGTTTTAGAGGTTGTTGATATGCTGTGTGTGTGAATCTCTTGTAAGATCTAGAGGTGTTTACCTTTATGCACACTTAGGGTTATCAAGATCAAGATTAATGTCGAGAACTTGGTGATCTCTTCAGTTGCTGTTTCAAGAGCTTAAAGAAAACACAAGTGGGAGTACTTGTGGTTGCTGTGGATCAAGGAAAGAAGTAGTCCGTGGACTTGGAGCTGTCACGTGGTCGTGGTAGCAATGGGATGTTAGTGGTCTAAGTCTTATTGTATAAACTTCAATTCTTTCATAGTGGATCTGTTTTACCTTAAGGATAGTTAGGTTAAATTTTCCCCAGGTTTTTTACCGGTTTGGTTTTCCTGGGTTATCATATCGTTGTGTTCTTTATATTTCCGCATTATTTACATGATATGATTTACTTGTATTAACCTATATCTGAATAATTTATCTAAGTAATCACTTGGCTAAATAACTAGGTTAAACAACTTGTTTTAAGGGGTCTAAAAGCGAACTATATATATATAAATATATATATATATATTGCCAGGGTAGAAAATTGTTTTAGGGTTTGGCTCACTTGTGATTTTTACTTTTTGAATAAGGGTGAACATTCTATAAAAGAAGCAAAGATTGTAAAAATTATAGTTAGTGTGTGTTGTAACCATTATTTATAAGTCACAGTTCAGTCTTATGTAAACCATTGGACTACACACATCTTGTTGGTCATGAATGAAAAATTAATAAATAAACACCAATTTAACTACCAAATATATTTAAAAAAATTTAAATAACACGTCACGGTTTGACCACGATTGAACCTTGACCTGATTTAAAAAACCTTGAACTTTTCTCTTTTTCAATTCATTGAACGGTCCGAATTTGAAAACTATGAGTGTAACTGATATTGTTTAGAATTACATTAGGTATAATACAAACCCAACTCTTACAAATTTTACTACAAAATAACTCTTCATTGATGTGACAATGTGTATAATTAGCACTATTATAAGAATAAATAAATAAAATTTTAAATTACCTCTTTGCCATTTGTGACATAAAATATGTATAAGGCTTATATAGAAAAATCCGTCATACTCTTAGGCCTTAGCATCGCTCAAATATGTTTAAGTTAAAAGACATTAATCTCAAACTTGATGACTTTAATGTTCGCCTGTAGGCCCATTAAAATTCAATATCTCTGACGACACTGGGGGCTTACCGACACTGCTACACGAACCCAACACATGGACAAAAGTACCAAGTGTTGTACAGCAATTTTTCATTCATTTCCATTATCTACATTTTATTTTCTTTCCACTTTTGCCTTATCATACTTTTTTTTCTTTATTGATAATCCTAATGCTTTTGCAGACAGCCAATGTGTTATTTTTAGATGCACCTGTGGGTGCTGGTTTCTCATATGCAACAACCTCAGAAGCCTGGAACGCATCAGACACAAAATTGGCAGCTCAAGCCTATCAGTTTCTGAGAAATGTGAGTGTAATTGATGATAAATATATATATATATTTATATATATATATATAAAAAGTCAATTAAAATGCTTATTGGTAATTTTAAATTGGATCTAAAATTGCTTTGTTAGCTCCATCATCTAAAGCATGAGTTTGGGTTTCAAACTTTCAATTAAAGCGAAGCTCTCTGCTTTAAAGCCTTAAATTTATTCACTGCGGGTCCCACGCTGGTTCACAGCAAAGAATCTCCTTTGGAGTGAAAGTAGATTCATCACACGGGGCCAAAAATCTGCTACGGAATAATAGATTATGGGTATCACTCTCTAAAAACTGAGAATTTAGATAGTGTTTGTTACTGTATTTTAAATAATACTTTTTAGTATTTAAATAATATTACACGTATTTTTATATATTTTTTACTTTTTTATATTTTTAAAAAATACAGACAACGTTATTGGAATAATATTACTAAATGGACCCTTATTAAGTACATATATATATATATATTTTTTTTGAGGGGGACCTTATTATTATTATTTTTTTTGAGAATCAGGTAAGCGAAGTTTTATAAATCAAACAGATCCATTTGGAGTACATCCTCCAAATCAATGGGTAGTTCTTCCACCCATACATCAGTGTCAGCAGATAGAACTACTCTACGTGCGAGGGCATGAGCTAATTTGTTACCCTCCCTCCTAACATGTTGAAAGCTAATCCTAGTAAATCTAGAACAAGAACCATGAATCTCTTTGATTACAAGACCAAAAAGAGTCAAATTCTCCCTTTTGTTGGTGACTGCCTGAACAATCCGCAAGCTATCCCCTTCAACACTCACAGAGAAAAGACTTAACTCCCTTGCAAAAGCAACTGCTCTACTACACGCTATAGCTTCAGCCGCATCCACCGAATGAGGCTCACGAATCTTTTGACTAAGGGCAGCAATTATTTCCCCCTCACTATCACGAACAACGACTCCAATACTTGCCATGCCCGAGTTGCCAAAAAAGGCTGCATCAAAATTGGCTTTATACAAGCCTTCAGGTGGAGGAAGCCAACGCGTAGGGATAGCTTATTAAGTAGTTTGCGAGTATAACTAACCAAACAGTCCCTTGGTGTTCCGGCGATTCAGCATTACGAAAAATATGTTTGGTTAGTTAAAATATTTTAGTATCAAAAACATGTTTGGTTAGTTAAAATTAAAAAAAAAAAAAAAGTTTTTAAAGAAAAAATTAGGAAATACTAAAATATGTTGTTATTAGGATTTGAAATTTAATGCTAACTCATTAAATGAGACAGATTCATTAAATTAAATACGTATTTTCATTGACTTTTGAAATTTAGAAACTGAAAACAGTCTTTTGCATGTTTTCAGTTTCCTTCACAAATTGAGTTTTGAGAACTGTCTCAAAACATGTTTTTGTCTATTTTGAATTGTCAAACAAGTTTTTTAGTTTCAAAAATAGAAAATTGTTTTTAAAAACAGAAAATAAGGAAAAAAAAAACAGTTACTAAACATACCCTAAATATTTTCTATTTTTTCAATTTTCTATCCCTTTCCCATTTTCTATCCTTCCAATTTTTCACTCCTCTAACCAAACGGATCCCTAATTTTAAATTACAAAAACATGAAATTTGAACATTTGATTTTTGATTTTTGATGACTAAATCTCTTTCATCCTCCCTTTACTTAGAGAATTATAAGTATGAATATTTTTTTCGTGGCACAGTGGTTGATGGAACACTCAGATTTCGTGAACAATACGGTCTATCTTGGAAGCGATTCCTACGCAGGAATAGTGAATACAATACTTGCCGAACATATCATAAACGGTAACTTATATTGATCACAAGTCTTTGGTAAACTCAATATTAATCACAAACTCAAAACCCAATTCCTTGTTATTGATTTGCAGGCAACGAAGCAATAGAATTGAGCCTAATGTGAACCTTAAAGTACACAATCTATTTATAGGACTTGAATTGCCTTCTTTTTTTTCCTCTTTTTTTAAATCGTTTTTCATTTTTAATTTTAATGAACATTAGAGTAAAATGTTCTGTAAAATATTGCAAGGGACTCGTGCTTAGTTGCCCACATACAAATATGGATCTCGAAGAAAGCACAAGAGTAATATTTGCTCACAGAATGGCTCTAATATTGGATGCAATGTATGAGGTAGTTAAAACAGGTTAACTAAATTAAGCCTTATGGTCCGTTTGGATTGAAGCAGAGGGAGGGGGAGTAGAGTAGAGTAGTGTAGTTTTGGCCTAAAATTAACCTATTTTCAGCCAATTCTACTCTACTCCCCTCCACTCCCCCTCCTTCCCCCCTCTATCCAAACGGGCCCTTAATTCTAACTACTAGAGTTTCACTTGCGTTACACATTTTGGCTCAAAACCTATCATCTTCATAGTTGTTCTTGTTAAATGCTAAAGAAAAAAAAAAATCCAAATATATGATGTCATTACAAACATGGATTTTCAAAAATATAATTGTTCAATTAAAAATTTTCTCATTAAAAAAAGTCGGGTTTTAAAAAATATGCTCGCTACATTAAGATAATCAAATGAAAATACCTTTGGAAACAAAGAATAAAGAAAGAATAAAAAAGAAAATCTAAATGAAGTGGTAAACTAATAAAACATTTGATATTGAGTGTATTATAAAGTGAGTTGTTAAAATAGATAAAATAATTTTTTGAGATGCTAAATGCTATATTTTATAAAATTCTTAATGTGAATACTCTTATTTGTTTTCTTCTATCTAGTGTAGTTCTGAACTGAGTATGGTGCTTTATAAGGTGTGTTATAATGTCAAACAAATGTACGTAAAGTCAATACACAATTCAGTTCATCATGTTAGTTAGACCCATTGATTGTTAGGATACAGTTTTTAAAAGAAGAATTCCTTCTATAAACATCCAAAAAGTTCTTCACGAATAGATTCTCATAAAAAAAAGTTTTCATGAATATGGATCTATCTAAAACCAACAATTAATTCGTAAAGGTTTTCTAACCAGGGTTTGTTTGGGATCTGCTTATTTTGTTGAAACTGAAAACTTTTTGTTGAAAGTACTGTAGAGAAATGTAAAAGTTAGCTAAAATAATACAGTGGGAACCATGAATAGTACCAAAAAGTACAGTGGGGCCTATAAATAGTAGCAAAAATAAGCTCAATAGTAAAATAAGTTGACTTTTTAATTTGTAGCCAAACGCACACTAAGCAAAAGATTTTCAATATGAGTTATCATCACATAATAGCTGGTCGTCATATTCATACATTTGGACCAAACATCCTAAGATCCAAATTTATTCTAGTTTTTCAAGATGAACTGGGCATATCAACATGGTTTTCTTTCTTATCAAAAAAATAAAATAAAATAAAAAAATAAAACAAAGTTTTCTTAAAAAACCAAAAAAAAAAAAAAAAAAATCCCTAATGCATTATACTTTGAAGTTCACATTCTAATATATATCCATTACATTTACATCAAGCCAACAAAATAGAAATTACAAGCTAAACAAATCTAAAATTCAACAGGAGAAGACCATAGTTGGGTTAAAATGAATTGACTCCTTTGCGAATTAATTAATTATCCAAGTTAATTAATTAGTCAAATTACATGCAATAGCGTGGTAGCACAAACAAATCACCAACTAAGCTAAATGCAACGGAAAATAAATTTGATACGGGTGATTTATTTACGAATGGGGGAAACCATCGAGGTAAAACTTCACCGGGTGAATTTAAGGTCACCATTCCCAAGAATCTACTATTATCAATCACAAGCGGTTACAATTATAAGGAATCCCAGTACCCAATAGCAACCTACAATTGAACCCTTACCTCAATACCCAATTGGACTTGTATTGTAGTGGCAATCTCTCGGTTCAATGCATGAATCCCAGTACGTGACTAACCAATGATGCACGAATCCCAGTACATGACTAACACACCAACTTGAGGAAGATGTTGGCTGCAAAGTTTTTCAGTTCATCAACAGTGAAGATCATGAAACTCCTTGGTTACAAAACCCTTGGCGTAAAGACGCAGTAGCTTCTACAGAGAGAATAATCAACTAGATCAATTTCTGCCTCCGGTCACAATATGCATGTATTATTCTTTTGCATCACCTGTCATCACTTGTGACGGCTCTTAAAACAATCCTTATATATGTCTAGGGTTGTGAGAAAAGAAACCCTACACAAATACTAAAGGATATGCGTGTAATCAGATCTGGAAAATCTGATTTCGTAATTCTCGACAGATACAGCTTGTGTTGAGCTTCAGCAGTAATTCTCGATAGAAAGGATTTTGTCGAGCTTTAATGAGCAGCACATTCTTCACTTGTTTCTTGGTCAGATTTGCATGGCTTCAATACTACATTTGTTTCTTGACGTACTAAATCCATCTTAGATCTGCCTAATTACAAGTAAATATGTCCCTAACAATCTCCCCCTTTGGCAATTCGTGACAAAACCACAACAAACAAATGAATCATGAGAGAAGTCTTAAATCACTAAACTCATAACCACTTGTTGAAATACAAAATAAATCTAACCCTAACATAAACTCTTGAAAAACTTTGCAAGAAGAGAGTTCATGGCATGGTAGACTTTCAAAACTTGTCTTTCTGAAACACTTAAACAAAAACTCATCAAGGCATCTCGTGTGAAACATAAATAAAGATTGCATATATAAAGAAACATGTGTATAAAGAGAGAAAAGAAACAACACATGTAGAGATAGGTGAAGAAACATACATCATCATCATATATATGAAAAATAAAGTACAATGTATGTCATAAATGGTCACAAGACCGGTGTACAAGAGGCCAATGTAAAAGAAAGAAAAGTACATAAGAACCTCACTACATCCCTCAAAAAGTATACACACTCCCCCTATCAAAAAAAAAAATTCCTATACTAACTAACTCTCCCCCTAAATACAAGACTACTTTCATCCAAAAGCTACTCCCCCTTTTTGTCACGAATGACAAAGGGCAAGTCACCGAGGTTGTCATCTAGTCATCACCGGAAGAGCTAGTATTGTCCTCATCATCACTAACATTATCATCCTCATCAGCCGAGGCCTCTGGAGAAAGAGATGAAGAGGGAGCGAAACTGCCAAGGCGAGACTGTCTTTGGGCAATGCAACCGACTCGGGTGTTAATCTGACACATCTCATCTGAGAGATAGTCAAGACGTCCACTAAAGTCAGCCGCCATCCACTGGAGCTACGCCATGATGGCCTCTAGGGTCACACCAGCTACCGAAGAAGGAGCAAAGGTGGAAGGAGTCGAGGAAGAGGGAGCCACAAGAGCTGCAGGATCATCTATCTCCACTCGTGGCTGCTTCGGTCGAAGTTGGGTCTCGCTTCGTCGAACAGAACCGGCACTGATGGCACCCATAATGGTGAAGTAAAAAGAGTCAGGAATAGGGATGGAGAAGTGTCGGAGGATCCGCATGATAGCTGAAAGGAAAGATGAGCTTATCACGGGTCGCCATATCCTAATACACATTGAGGATAGATGTGATGAAATGAGAATGGAAGTCAATAGAGAGGTCCTCAAGAAGAAACAAAAGAAAGCGAGCACGAGGCTCAGTGATAGAGTTATAGTGAGACAAAGGAGTAAAAGTAAATGTCATTACCATGTTAAGGAACCTCAGGCCTTTGGCAAAGCCCGAGCATGAGGTGTTTTGCTTACCACCCCATATGGAAGGTGTCTTACAAAAGTGAGACAGAAGCTCATCTCTGGACACAGTCTGAAGATGCTCACAACCGGGGTAGTCAGGATGCGCTACCCTCGAAACGTGTAGTACCTCGGATATAAGATCCGGGGTAACTACGATACATGTACCTCGAAATGTAGTGGCAAACTGAGGTACAGAGGTATTGATGTCGTGTATATTGGAGTAAAACTTCTGTATAAACACGATGGGACACCTCAAGGGACTCTCAAGAAGAGATTCCCAGCCCCGAGTCCAAATGATAGTGGGGAGAGGAGTGTTGGCAAAATTCGACAGGTGTCGAGGGAGAAATTGATGCCTCTATCTAAGATGTTGGGAAGCCAAGCCGAAACTCGACTATGGGCTCTTGAGATGGTACCCAAAGGCTTTCGGTGTGATGACAAAGCCTATCCAAGCAAGAAACAAAGGCTGCACATGACAAAACAGCAACAAAAGCCCAACGAAAAAACACATTACAATACTTAATTAGTACATTAATGGTCCTGGTCCGATAGTTCAAATCAGTCCTCTAGTGGTAAGGTATTATCTCAAGCAGTAGGGTAATTTCAGGTTAATAAGTGTGTTTACATGGTAAAAATCATATTCTTTCCTTATTATTATTAAGTCAACATGAGGGAGAACTTCCATAGTTTCCAAAACATTATGGCCTTCATCATAATAATAATAATAAACAAGGATTAAAGGCTCCATAGTTACAAATAAAAGAGGAAAAATAGGATGGAATGAAGGGAGAGAAAGATCCCCAGCTCAGTGCAGCAAGTATTAAACTAAGATTTTGGTGAGTATGTGTGCATAAGGCATGAATGAGGTGAATGTGGGCTGTTTTGAGTGAATGGGATAGGATTAATACTGAGATTGAAGCTTTTTATGAGTAATGGGCTGTTTGTGACTAGTTGGAGAACATTTTTGAGCTATGATTGTGTAAAGGGAGGAGAAGAATATCTGGGATTAGATGAGTGTAGGCTAAAGATGATGAGTGGTGAGCTTAAGGAGAGCTAAACCACCAGCAAAAATGGCAAACGAACCCCAAAGTCTCAGAGGGGGGTGGCTGTCCCTGTGAGCTGGGATGCTTATCTTTTTATAATGGAGCTTTAGGGAAGCATTAATTAACCTGAGTCCAAAAAACGTAGGGTTAATCAGAGGTGGAGAACCAGGGTTAATCTTCCTGGGATTTTTGGTTAGAAGTAAAAGGTTTGTTTTATGGGCTGCTTTGCTTCTTTGGGTAATGATGGGATTTTGCATTAAATACCAGGATTTTTGGGGCTGAGCTTAATCAATGTGATTGGGGCATGTATCAAGAGAAAATCCTAAAGCTGCAACTGAGATTTAGACCCCCAAGAAGTAAGATTCAACACCCCAAGCCAGGTGTCAAGTTCTAAGCTTACTTCAGGGGGTTCTGCTAGAGGTCCCTTTATGCCCTCCAAACCACATGTTCCCAATTTTTTCCCTTTTAGGATTCATGGGCTTGGCACATGAATCATGTCTTGAATGTTTTTAACATTTATAACATCAATTTGCTGGAGTTTAAATAATTTGGTTTCAGCTCCCCTTCCGCTAGAGGTGCAGTCTTGAAAAAGATGATGGAGTTCCATCACCCTTTAGACTTCAGTTGATGTTACAAGCCTCGGGTACTATTCACATCAGGTAGAGAGTGACCAAAAGTCGATGGAACAACCTCTAGTTCATCCTTAAGGACTTGGTTCTCTTGTTGTACTTTGGTCAGGGATGAACAAGGGCTGTTTTGCCTACTTTCAGTCCTTTGCTTCTTGATGGGATCTCTTAGATTGGGCCTGTTCACCTGGGCTGGTTCCTTTGGGTTGGGTTGTGTGCATCCTACAAAATCAACAACACATGTTGCCATGGGCTTTCCTCCCTCATGGACTTTTATTAGTAAATATTCTTTGGGTTTTTTATAGATACTTGCAATGGGTCTTTTGGGCAATTAATTGTAATGTTTGAAACAATACGACAAGTTTTCAAAGTACCTTCGAAAATAACCTTTACTATGATGGATTCCATATCATAAATAACGTTCATGGCTTTTAATAGTCGCATCATAATTTAAATGATAAGCTTGTGGGATCGAGCATTTTCCATGAGCGTTGGAGATATATATTATGGATGTTGTGATGCAAGTGATGACCATGTGTTTCATGGGTTATAATGTGAGAACATATCCTTCAAGATAACTCCCAATGAGTTTTTTTATAAGACGATTGCCATGGTTTTTGCCATGGTAATATTTTACCATGATATTTTTTCTTTGCCAAGTATTGATAATCTTGGGCTCTTTTTTGACAAAATAGTGCCAATGAAAATTGGGCTTTGATATTGCCAATGAGAATTGGGCTTTGATGTTGCTAATGAAAATTGGGCTTTGATGTTGCCAATGAGAAATTGGGCTTTGGATAAATAAATTGCCATGGGTTTAAATCATGGGCTTTGATCATGGATTTGAATTCCATTGATAAAATTGTTTTGTCATGGACTTGAATCATAGGCTTTTCAAATATTGCCAAGCATAAGTATTCTTGGGCTTTAAATAGAATATGATGTGTTTATTGGGTTCATAGGGCCGGTTTTGGACTTAACTAAATAATGATAATAAAATTGGATAAAATATGAGTTTTTGGGCTCTTTTGTGATATTTTATATCATAACCCAATTTAGATGATGAGATATGAAACATTTGTGATTAACATAATAATAGAGCAAAAAATATTTGGGAAAACCCAATAACTTATTAGCGGTATAAATAGGTGGTACTCAAATAAAATTAGGTGTAAAAAAAAAACTACCCTAACAACAGGATAACCTGGCGTTCCGGATGAACGCCACGTTTCTGGAAGTTCTCCGAGAAGTCCTTTTGGGCCTTCTCATTACGGAACCGAACGTGGAGTGGGGGAACATGATCAGAGGAAGAAGACCCAGAACCAAGAGGATTCCAAGCCGGAGTGGATTTACGCGCTTTGGGTGCCATGGCGCGGTCCAATGTTATGAATACCGTTTCGGACCCTGTTTCGGTTTGTCCATTGGAACGGAATGTTTCAGTACCAGCTTATTTCGGCGTACCGTTTCAGGGTGTTTCGGAGTTATTGCTATTTTATAATAAAAAATTATATATTATTAATAAAAAAACTCATATAAATTATTAAGGTTTTTAAAGAAGTTATAAATACATATTTCAACTAATATATAATCTTTAAGCCCAAATAATAATAATAATAATAGTAAGAAGAAGAAGAAGAAGAAGAAGTATCATTTCAATCATTTATAAAATATAATAAGAGTAATAATATGAAAAAAAAAAAACCAAATGTTAATATTAGTAGGTGGAACAGTGGAAGAGGGTTAAGGCTGAAGCATTCTATTTTTATTGTTAAGTCTTGTGGGGCTCACAAAAACATAACAGAGAAAAAATTCAAATTTTAAAACACAAGTAACAAGGGAGAAAAGTATCACGTGGGCTGGCAAAACAAACAAAAAATTTAAATCAAAGGACATAGCATTTAAGGAAGAGTAAGGAGGCTGACACACAGTTAAATACATCACCATTAACCTGTAGGTCTTGTATAGCACACAAATAAAAAACAAAAGGGAGATTGGCAGGACCGAAACCCACCAGAAGAAAAGAAAGAAGAAGATGGGTTCGAAACCCACTAGAAGAAGAAGAAAATAACAAGAAGAAGAAGAGGAAAAAAAGAAAACAAGAAGAAGAAGGGTCCGAAACCCAGAAGAAGAAGAAGAAGGAGGTAAGATTTTTTTTTTTTTTTTTTAAAGCCAAAATCTGGTACCGGCCGAAATATGTATTTCGGCCGAAATTGGACGGAATTGGCTGGAATGGCCGGAACACCCCGAAATAGGCCGAAATTTGATTTGAGGTGGAATGAGGGGTATTATGGTACCGGTACGAAATATTCTGGCCATTCCGGCTGGAACGGAATGGAATTAATAACAATGGCGCGGTCTATCTAAGAGAGAGAGAGAGAGAGAGAGAGAGAGAGAGAGAGAGAGAGAGAGAGAGAGAGAGAAACAGAACACATCACAACCAGAATAGGAAAGAAAGAAAGAAACGTATGCATGAAAAATGCATGAACATGTGACGTGCAAAAATTTAAAAGCATCATGGGTAAAAACCCAATCCAAACCTAATAGCACACATTCAACAATAATCAATCACACATCTAAAATGCATGAAATATTGTTATAATGCAATGAGAATGCAATGCATGAGCATATAACATTAAAACAACAAAACCCAACCCAAAATTTTCACAAAAATCTCAAAAACCCCAAAAAATGTTCACAAAACCCAAAACCTAGGTCTAAAATACATGAATGCATGTAAAATGAGGGTTTAAGAACACTTACCAGAGGATTAAGGCTTGATCTAGGCCGAAAAACACGTGGGTAGAGAGATTTTAGTGAGAGAAAAGTGTTTGGGGCGAGAGAAAAGAGTTTCTGTTGAGAGAGAATGAGAAAAGTGAGATTTGATATCGCGCTCAGCCTTTAAATATAAATCACAGCTCGATGGATTGAGGTATCTATCGAGCACTAAATCTCGACAAAAATGAATCTGTCGAGGTGTTGTCGAGGATCTGTCGACAGCAAAACAAAAAGCTCGATGGATCGAGGATCTGTCGAGAATCTATCGAGCAGACAAAGAGCAAGGAATTTTGGCTCGATGGATCAAAGAAGCTGTCGAGATTCTATTGAGAAGAAACCCATAAATCTCGATGGATCAAGAAGTTATCGAGATGCTATCGAGAAGGCAAAGAGCACAGGAATTTTTCTCGATGGATCGAGGATCTGTTGAGGTTTCTATCGAGGCTGAAGAAAGAAGACTCGATAGAAAAGAATCTGTTGAGAAGCTGTCTAGCTTGAAGAAAAAGGAGTTTCTCAAGGAGGAAAAACATAAAGAGATGAATGCAACAAGCAAGCTACTCAAACAAAGATCCAATCAACATGTTAAGCTCTCAAAACATCTCTCAACATATATGCAAAGCATAGATCCAAAACACACACACTATACAAGTCTAACCAATTTTATATTTCAAAAACAAGTTAAGACAGTTTAGTGAGCATATATTAACACATGTATTCCTTGTGATGGCCAAATCACATTGTACCTACATATGTATCAAAAGTAGCAAAGAATTTGTGTGGTGTGTGTGAAAACATAGCAAGAGTGCATAAGTGTCTCATATTATGACGATTTGAGATATGAGAAAAATCAAATACACTCACACACAATCATAACTGCTTCATGGGGACTATCACATTTGAGGTACATCCTATAACTCATACATCTCCTAGAAACACGCTTGCAACCATATTAGAAGCATTTTGATTCTTTTTACTTTTATTTTCTTTGCATATTTTTCTATTTGAACATAGCATGCATGGGCATATAAGAGAGAGAAAAGAAATACCCAATTATGTAAGCCAAAAACATCACAATTTTGCTATGCCGAAGCACACAGATATTATACATGATTGGCGGGCTTTAGTGGTGAGATAGTTATTTATGCATTTCTCTTAGGATTTTCTAATCCTTCCGGTCAAAAAGAGTGATATGTGTGTTGAGTATAAAAGATTACTTAATCATACTCATCACAAACACGAGCCACAAAGCTCACTTGCTTAGTTGTGCATTGAGATGCTCATCTAACCTACAAAAGATACAAAGTTTAGAAAATTTTTTTTCAATGGCCATCCAAGGTACACAAATACCAATATACACAAACACACACTGTTTTTGTATTTTTCTGATTTTTCAAAATTTTTTAAAATTTTCATGAAAAACAAAATAAAGCAAAACTGAAAACAACCAAAACAAAAACATGAAAGAAAACACACAAAGCATAAAACTAGACTGACTCAAAACGAGAAAGCAAAGCAAACAAGTAATGCATAAACATAAAAGGAGAGAGATAAAAAGTGATTGAATCACTTTGAGCCTTTTTCCTTCCACACCTTGGAAGAACTTTTTTTTTTTTGTGTGAACCTTTGATCTTGAGGAAAGGGGGAAGAATTGAAACCATTCAAGTTCGAAAGGAACATGAGGGCCTTAAGAAGATCTCCCAAAGGAGCAAGAGATGATGGAAATTGATTCTGATTTCCAGATGAGACCATACTATTGCTTTGTTGAGTGGCTAACCACTTATAACAATTTGGACGAGTATGCCCTAAAACTCCACAGTGATGACAGAAATGCGGCTTCTTTTGTTGATACTTTTTATTTTTGTTTTCCTTCTTAGTCCTAGGTTTCTAGTCTCTTTCTTTTCAACCTTAGGAGGTGCTCCTAGAATAAATTTACCATTGTCTAAGTTCTCACTAGCTATTTCAGTCTTAGATTCATTGTTCTCAGAATTAACATTATCAGCAGGTGAGACAAACATAGTTGCACTAGAGGAGGCAATATTAGGAGAAGAGAAATCATATCTCAAACCGGTTTTATTAGAAGCAGCTTTCTGAAAGCTTAGCATCTCATCGAGCTTTGCATTGGAAGTCCTCTTTAATTGAGTTCTGACTTGAAATAGCTCCGCTTCAAATTTCTTGGTCTTTTCAACCAAGAAATTGTTCTCGAATCACAAAACTCCAATGGTTTGATTGGCTTCATCAACCTTGGTAGAGAGCTCCTCTCGATCTAGTTCCACATCACTCAGCTTCTTGGTAGCCAGCCTATACAGTTTCTCATGCTTCTCAGAACCCTTGTACAATTTTGAATAGGCTGCTTGTTCATCCATTTTCTTAAACTTAGATTCCACCAAGTCCTCTTAATCATCTACTGTTTCTGTAATCCCTTAAGTAGGATCAACTGTAGTAGTGAAAGCACTCAAAATTCCCTCGTCATCACTGTCATCTGACTCAGTTTCAGGCTCAGTATCACTCAAGGTAGCAACAAAAGCCTTGCTTTTCCCAATAGACTTGAGATATGTTGGACATTCTTGTTTCATGTGTCCAAAACCTTGACATCCGAAGCACTTTGGTCCAAAGAAAACAGTATACTGACCGCCATCCTTAGCATCCTTCTTCCCTTTGTCTTGACTTTTGAATTGTGAAGAGCTGGATTGCTTATGGTCCTTGTCAAAACCTTTCACATTGGCATTCTTCATGAATTTCTTGAACTGCCTAGTGATGTAGGATTTCATCTTGGAATCTTCATCATCTGAAGACTCATCAGTCTTATTACTCTTGGCCTTCAGTGCCATACTTTTACTTTTGGTTCCTTTCCCAACTCTAGTCAAACCCAATTCATAGGTTTGCAAGTTGCCAATCAGCTCTGTCAAAGGAATAGAGTCAATATCCTTTGATTCTTCAATGGTAGTGATCTTGGCATGAAATCTCTCAGGCAGAGACCTTAGCACCTTTCTTACAACCTTGGGTTCAGGAATAGTTTCCCCAAGAATTAAGGCTGAGTTGACTATGTCCTTGAGTTTGACATAGAACTCATCAAATGACTCATCCTCCTCCATCTTTATCTCCTCAAAGCTAGTAGTGAGCCTTTGGAGCTTTGAATCTTTGACAGCCTTAGTCCCTTCATAGGTTGTCTGGAGGATAGTCCATACTTCCTTTGCAGTTTCAGTTGAGGATATTTTCTTGAATTCCTCATTCGTGACCGCACTGAAAATGGCGTTCAATACTCTACTGTTGAAGTTTGCCGCTTTGATCTTTGCATCCTCCTAATCAGCCGACGCTTCCTTTGGCTTAGTCCAGCCAATCTCCACAGCTTGCCACACCTTCTCATCTAAAGACTGCAAGAAAGCTCTCATGCGTACTTTCCAGTATGCATAGTTAGTGCCATCAAATAAATGAGGTATAATAAGAGACTGTCCTCTATCCATGACAAACAGGGGTCAATGGATCATACAGTAAAGATTAAACCTAATCAGAGTATGTTTGCTCTGATCCCACTTGTTGGGTTAAAATGAATTGACCCCTTTACAAATTAATTAATTACCCAAGTTAATTAATTAGTCAAATTACATGCAATAGCGTGGTAGCACAAACAAATCACCAACTAAACTAAATGCAGTGGAAAATAAATTTGACACGAATGATTTGTTTACGAATGGGAAAAATCACCGAGGCAAAACCCCACCGGGTGAATTTAAGGTCACTACTCCTGAGAATCCACTATTATCAATCACAAGCGGTTACAAGTATAAGGAATCCCAGTACCCAATACCAACCTACAGTTAAACCCTTACCCCAATACCCAATTGGACTTGTATTGTAGTGGCAATCTCTCCGTTCAATGCACGAATCTCAGTACGTGACTAACCAATGACGCACAGATCCCAGTACGTGGCTAACACACCAAGTTGAGGAAGATGTTGGCTGTAAAGTTCTTCAATTCATCAACAGTGAAGTTCAGGAAGCTCCTTGGTCACAAAACCCTTGGCGTAAAAACGCAGTAGCTTCTATAGAGAGAATAATCAACTAGAGCAATTTTTGCCTCTGGTCACAATATGCATGTATTATTTTTTTGCATCACCTTTCATCACTTGTGATGGCTCTTAAAATAATCCTTATATATGTCTAGGGCTGTGAGAAAAGAAACCCTACACAAATATTCAAGGATATGCGTGTAATCAGATCTGGAAAATTTGATTTCATACTTCTCAACAAATACAGCTTTTGTCGAGCTTCAGTAGTAATTCTCGATAGAAAGGATTCTGTCAAGACTTCTGTCGAGCTTTAATGAGCATCACATTCTTCACTTGTTTCTTGGTCAGATTTGCATGGCTTCAATACTTAACTTAAACACTTGTTTCTTGAAGTACTAAATCCATCCTAGATCTACCCAATTACAAGTAAAATGCGTTTTATCAAAGGATCAGCCAATTACATAAATATGTCCCTAACAACCATCACAGCTACAAGCCTACAATTCTCCATTGCCACTACTATTTCTGCTCCTCAAGAAGCTTTTACTCCTCAAATCCTGATTCACCCAAAACATACTAAGTGTAACATCCCAGCCTAATTGTATGATTAATTTATGGATTTATATACTTAGTATTATCTTAATTAATTTAAGTGCATAAGGCTTTGATATTTTGATGTTATAAAAGATATAGGCTTTTTTTTTTATGTCATGGAAAGAAGTTTATAAAGGTAATGGTTTATATGCAAAGTTACTTTATTAGTTGGGCCTTTCTAGAATATAGAACTATGGGAGGGTGATAAGTTTAAATGTTAAAAGTTGTAAAGGTGAGTCATCAGCTCACTTTTCCCCTTAGCAAACACGTGCCCCACCCAAATTATTTTCCCTTGTCTTCTTTGCTGCACCAAAACACTTTCTTTGTTCTTCTTTCTTTTCCTCTTTCTTTGTTCTTGAATCGGCAGCACCATCTCACACACCAACAGCCCTTTTATCTCACCCAAAACCATATATATCTCTCTCTAAGAAGAAATTAAAAGCTTAACACTAAAGTTTCAGCTTCAAAGTTTGTGGGTAAGTAAATAAAACTTTATGTTTTTTTTTAGTTTCCCTTCTATGTTCTCTAATTTGATTGTTAGAAGCTGAAATTTGTGGTTTTGTGTTAGTAATTTGAAATATTGAAGATATTATCGTCAATCGGATGTCTATTAATGTATTGTAGCATGTATATTATAGATATAAAAACACCCACACCAAATGAAGGCCATTTGCAATTAGTTGAAGATTTTGTGAGAAAATATGTTAAAGCCGTCACTGTGATAGATTCAGTGTTTGCAACATGAAAAAGTTGTATTAAATCATATTCTTTGAATTAGGATGCTAGGAGTATTTCTTATGAATTCTAAGACACACATGGTTGTAATGGAAGTGGTCTCACAGCAATTGGATCAATATAAAAATAATGATTCAATTTCTAAGTTACATGAAATTCTGTCAGAACAGATTTGAGCATGTTGTCTTGTATGATTTTTAATAAATCATGGTTTTATGCTTTGAGTCTGAATTTGATATGGTATCTACTAGACATCCAGGGGAGTGGCTCTGTAAAATTTCATGAAGGATGTGATTGGATAGCCCATTTGTATTTTACAAATGAGGCATATGCTGCTGAAATAAGCAGTGAGCAGTATATGATATACCTGACTTTGAGGATTTAATTCTAAAATTAAGGTGAATGTTTTGAGCTATAAATTAGTATGGTCATCTTTTGGTATGTCTGGATCATAGATAAATTTTTATGCCTAGGTTTCTTTATGGTTTGGTACATAATGTGTTTGATGAATGTATCTTGTGCTGTGGGATCCTTTTGAGATGGGAATTAAGATTTTTCTTGAGTTTGAGAGTTAGGTTGTGACTCATGTCTAAGTTTAAATACTTAGAAAGAATTTGTCAGTAATAAGTTTTGGTCTTTCATTTTGGTGACGAGAACAAGAACGTGAACACTTGAGCTCCTCTTATACAAATCTCTCGCGTCTTCTGTTTTCAGGTAAGGGATATGTGACATGTGCGTTTGATAAGTATAAGGATTGTTTAGAAAAACTTATTATGCATTAAAACCTTTTAATTAGAGATATTACATATAAGCATGATTTAAGTAAATATATATGTTCGTGAGTTGTTCAATCTTATATATATGATAATTTTAGCATATTGATGCTATTACTTATATCACGAACATAATATTTAAGAATGAAGTGGATATGCTACTATTATGAAATATTTATGTAAAAGCATAGTTATAAAAAAAATATAGTTTTCGGGTTATTCCATTGTTACGATCTAAACTCAGCCAGTAGGGGTTATAGTACTGGCATTTCCATGGAGATTTTGATTGGCCATTATAAGTGGTGAGGACTCTACTGTACCCGCCCTCGTTGGGAACAACCAACTTGTGGAGGATGCCAACCGACCCATGGTTGATGATATGATCACACTGAAAGGGGTGATACTTTCTAATATGATCATGGGATTTCCTAGCATTGTGGGGAATGCTGGATGCCTAGCACAATGTGTTGGAAGCCTCCTAAAGTTGTGACAGACTTACAATTGGACTAACTAATATGTATTATAAATGAGCTATTAAGCTATTCGGAAATTATAAGAAAAGTATGATGAAAAGAAAGTATGTTGAATGTGTTATAAGTCTGATGGAAAGTTTATGATAAAGTATTTTCTAGTCTATTTAAAGATAAAGTTATTGAATTATGTTTAAGTTCCTTATTATGCCCTTTTATTATTATATGAAAGGAAAATGATGTATTTTCATCTGAAAATTTATAAGTTAGTTTAAGAAGGGTATGAGTACTATTGAAGGCTATTTATCAGAGTTGACATATCCATAAAACATTTGATTTACATGCATTCTTATTAAATGCTCATGGAGCTTAAAACCTTACTAGGCTTCGCAGCTCACCCTATTATATTTCAGTGCACAAGTTCTTCCTTGGAAGCAACGAGAGTATTAGAGGTGGCAAGGAATCTGGGATTCTCGTTTGTTTGAATGTATAGCTTTTTATTTGTATAGTAGTTTAGCTCTTTTGTTGTATAGGAGGAATCAAGATATACTTATCCTTTTGAGTACAGATGTAATTCAGAACCTTAGTTTGTTTTGAACCCCAGTTGTATGTCTTTGGGGTTAGGCTTGTAAATAAGAGTTTTGTTAGACGTTTAGTTATGTAATAATTACATGAATACTTTAAGTTTCAACCAAGTTGTAATCTTGCAAAGTTCGAAATGAAATGAAGTTTCAAGGTTGTTATCAATTTTGTATATTATGGTTTTTATGCAAGAAAATAAAAAGGAACACAAGAAACGATTTTTGATAAGCACCTTTAGCTTAAGTTGGTTTGTGTTAGTATTGAGGTAAACTTCTGAAGTAGAGGTTTGGGTCGTGACACTAAGGCCCAAGAAAAAAAAAATTGTGGTCTTGTTGTAGTTGTCTGATGCTATTTGCAAGTTGCAACTCCTCTAGTATGAATATTTTTGCTTGAACATTTTCTAAAATAGGACGAGGAAAGTGATAGAGGTTTTACTTAGGGGAGAGAAAAATTTATTGAATGAAAGATTAATTAGAAAGTGGGAGAGAGTAGAAATATACGAGGAATTGCATAAAAAAAGAGATTATAGTGAAAGACTTTAGTGACGCAAAAAGTATTTGATAAGGAGAGAGGTAAAAGATGGTATTAATTAGTATTTAATGATGCTATTAATTAGGTAATAATGCTTTCTTTTTTACTGTTAGATGTTTTGGAAATTTACGACTTAAAAAAAGTATAATTTTTGTATAGTTACACTAGGATAACTTGAACCCATTTCATATAATCGGGGAATGGATCATCCCCGTTAATTTGTAAGTGGATCATTTAATTACCAATGATTTTTTTTTTTTTTAGAGAAGAAGATAATTACCAACGATGGTGTCAAAGGTCGATCGAGTAATTAACCCTAGTAAGATAATGAGTTTGGGAGTCTTTTGACTAAATATTGCAAAAAATGAAGTTTATTTGTGGTATTTGGGAAAATGAGGAGAGAAGCAGATTTCGGTAATGACGTTGCCAAAATTTTGAGAAAAAGTATGAGAAAGAAGAGAGAAATTATGGGACGGGGGAGAGAGAGAAAATTGAATTTCGGTGATGTAGTTATTGAAATTCCTGCCCAAAATGTAAGCTACCCGAAATAGAGGAGTGTCCAAGAGAAAAATAGGAATTGAAGCAATGGACTTGCCGAAATTGTAGGGGAGAGGAGAGAGAGAAAAAAAGTGCTACCTCCACAACATTTTCACAACAAATCATAGGTAGTTAGTTATTATTGGTTATAATTTGAATCTATCATTAAAATTACTTTTTTACCCTATCAATAACAACCTGTAACAATCTGTCATTTCGGATTTATTGTGAAAATGTTGTGAACATAACATTTCTCAAAAAAGAACTAAGACAATGAAGTTGTTGAAATTGTAGGGGAAAAGGAAAAAAAAAAAGGAATTATGGCACCCTAATCCATAGAAACTAGAGCACAATATATGTATAAAATAAACATACACCCCAATCCATACCCCTAATCACTGGCCTACAATATATATATATATATATATATATATATATATATATTATGAACTTGCAGTGATAGAACACGTGATCACCGAAATTCAATTTTTTCTCTCTCCCATCACATCATTTCTCTCTCATCTCTCTTTTTTTTTTTTTCAGAATTTTGACAACACTATTGCCGAAAGTTACTTCTCTCCTCATTTTTCTAAATAAGTTTGAATAGTATCTATATCATAAATAAACTTCCCTCTCAAAAAAAAAAAAAAAACTTCATTTTTTATAATATTCAGCCAAAAAACTCATGAGTTTGGACATGTGTAAAATGGAATTTTCTGTTTGTATTATGGAACTCTTTTCACACTGCGGTGGGATCAGGAGGTACAAGGGTTGTCGGTCTAAGTTCTAACTTTAAAAAAGATGGCAATGCGCGCGTGCATGTTTGTGAATCACATTTGAGTCGACTGTGGTTGAATTCAAGCATTATTTTTCAAAGATATGAGCCCATCTCGCCTGGTAAAACCGGTCTCCTAGGTTAAGGTGGCCAATATCATGTTATGTCACACAAATACAAACAATATATCATATAAACATGTTAATTTGCAAGAATTGTAAACAAATATGTGTTGGGGAATTTAACATAAAGAGAAACAAAAAGTGAAATTTGTTAGATAACAATGTAAATGTAAAAAAAGCATGGAAGTAATGGCATGTTCATCCAAGAAATTAATGTAAACAAAGAATTCCTGGCCTAGACATGTTCATCTAAGCATGTGAAGGAAAACAAAATTGTCATGTCATTTGTCATCAACATAATTGCGAAAGAAAATTTATTTTTAGGCCTACCAATCATCCAAGCAATCATGAGAAGAATAAAGAAAATCACCAAGACATGTTCATCCAAGTATTTAAGCGAAGACCATAATGTTAATTAGACCTGTTCATCTAAGCATTCAAAAGAGAGAAACAACTACCTAGACATGTTCATCTAAGCATGTTATGAATAGCAAATAATAACTTAGAAGTGTTCATCCAAGCATGTGAAGGAAAACAGAGAATCGTCATGCTATTTCTCTAGACATGTTCATCTAGAGAAAATCAAAATACTTAGACATGTTCGTTTAAGCATTTAAAAAAAAGTAAAACAACTACCTAGACATGTTCATCTAAGCATTCAAGAGAAAGTTGCACATTAGCCTAGAAGTGTTCATCTAAGCATGAAAAAGGAATATTAATGAGATATATAGGCATGTTCATCCAAGCATATCATGAAAGAAACAAATAATGACTTGGAAGCATTTATTCAAGCATGCGTAGAAACTTAAAGAACACAATTAACTACTTACCAGCATAGAACATAAATTAAAGGGGAAGTGATCACTTAAGGGCTAGGGAGAAAGCAAGGAAGTACTAAATTACAACCAAAGTAAGAACAATAGTTGCATAACAGCTTTTCTTTTCTGCTTTCTCACTAGCTCTCCAGAGGGAATGGGGGTGCAGAAAATAGAAGAGGCCTTCTCTATTTATAGGGGAAGGGATGGCTTAGCTTTAAAGCTAAGACATTAGCTTTCTTCTGAAGCTAAGGGAGGAGATAAACCTGTTTAGATAAGCTGGAATGGATTTGGTGTTGATCCCCATTTGAATTTTGAAAAAAAGTTGAAGATGATGTTGAACTTGTGTTATCTTTTGCACCTATTTCGTATTTTGGCTCAATCTTTCTCCTCAAAATTCCAATGGATTCAAGATACAACTTTTCCAGAAATAGAAAAAACCAAATTTCAAAGTTATCTAGGCCAAAAATGCGATTCAAGTTGCTGCTAAAAATAGTAACATTTTTTGAGCATTTTTCTGTTTTTTGAAATTTTTCATAGAATGTATCTGTTTCTCTATCTGCCAACTTATTTTTTTAAAACTTTCTTCTGAAGCTAAGGGAGGGGATAAAAGCACTCACAGCAGTGGAGGCATATTGCTATATTGCTAAAATTTAGCTCCACAAACACAAAATTCTTGCTGCAGTAGTGGAGCTAAATCTAAAAATTTTAGCTCCATTGCTACAGTGCACATCTATAGATAGATGTGCACTGTTCATGAGAGCTAAAAAATAATAATAATATTTTAATCCCTACCCGATTAAAATATTACCTCTCTCTCTCTTTCAACTCTCTTAGCTCTCTTTCAACTCTGATCATCTCACCTCTCTCTCTCTCAACTCTCTCACCGCTGCCAGCCCACCCCCACATTGCCGACCCACGCCACCGACTCACGCTGCAGACCCACGCCGTCAATCCACGCCGCCAACCCATCTCGCCCTTGGTTTTTTTTTTTTTTTTTTTTTTTTTTTTTTGTTTTTTTGTTTTTTTTTTTCTTCTGCTGTGGGCTGTGGTGTGGTGGTGGTTGTGGTTGTGTAGGTAGATCGGCGTCGATGGGTGGCTGGGTTCAACGTCTCTGTCTCAACGTCTCCAACCCACACCTCCGCCAGCCTCAACGTCACCGGCCCAAGTTGATGGTAGAGGTGGTTGTGGTTGGTGCTGTGGATGTGGGTTTGGTGGCTATGGTGGTGGAATGATGTTTGATTTTTTTTTCTTCTGTGGGTTTGATGGCTGTGGTGGTGGCGATGGTGGTTGTTGTGGCTATGGTTTGGTGGTACGGTGTTTGATTTTTTTTTCCTGTGGGTTTGGTGGCTGTGGTGGTGGATTGGTGACTATGATGGTGGTTTGGTTTTTTATTTTGTTTGTGGGTTTGGTTGTGTCTGTGTTGGTGGTGGTGGTAGTGGTGGTTGTGGGTGTGGTTGTGGTTGTGGCTGATGGTAGAGATGGTTGTGGTTGGTGTTGGGATGTTTTTTTGAGTATTGAGATATATTATTTTATTGTAGGGGATATATTATTTTATTGTGATGTTTATATTATTTTATTGCGTCGATAGCTAAAATAGATCCACTGCTGCAGCATATGTGTAGGTATAATAGATAAAGTAACTTTTGGTGGAGCTAAAAAGCTAAATTTTTAGCTCCAATGCTGTGGATGCTCTAAGCCTATTAGATAATCTTGAACAGATTTGATGTTGATCCCCATTTGAAATTTTGAAAGAAAATTGAAGATGATGCTGAATTTGTGTTATCTTCTGCACCTGTTTCGTATTTTGGCTATAACTTTCTGGTCAAAATTCCAATTGATTCAGGATTGGTATTTTTTGAAAGGAAATTCAATTCTCTACAACTTTTCCAGAAATAGAGAAAATCAAATTTCAACATTTGCTCGGCCGAAAATGCGATTCAAGTTACTGCTGAGAATAATAACGTTTTTTTGAGCATTTTTCTGTTTTTTTGAATTTTTTCATGGATCATATCTTTTTCTCTCTCAAATTAAAAAAAAAAAAAAAAAAAAAAAAAAAAGAAAAAAGAAAAAAAAAAGATAAGATGCCATAAAGGAAAACATTTTTTTTTATTATTTCATTAAAAAAATGAAGTAAAATGAAATCCAATCAAAAATCACACTTAATTAATTTTAAATTAATTCTTGTGAGAACCAATTAAAATTAAGTGTTTAAAATAGGACATGATTGGGCCCATCGTGTAGGTGAGTCATGATCATTGAAAATTGTTTGTATGATAACTTTTGATCAGGTAGTCCAATCAAAGCCCGTGACATACCATTATAATCGTTAGAGCATCAAGATTTGTTTTGTATCACAAATCTGAAGATCTACCTGTTGGTTAAATGCAAGTTGTAAAATGGGGTGTCTACTGGTTCAAGTTACACCCAGTATAATTCTAAGCAATGTTACACCATCCAATAACTTGTTATTGAATTCATATTTTGAAAATTCAACCGTTGAATTACATGTTCTATATATTTTTAACATGCATGCCAAATTGCATGCCAATATGATATAATTTACCATTCGATCTATAAACTCATCTTTCATGCATTATTTTAAACTACAAAAATTTAAATTTAAACAATTGATTGATGACATGACTATTAATTTTTGATCACCATGAAAATTTGCAAGTATGGAGAATATACGAAAATAATGAAATCTAACAGTGGATTTGTCAAAATTCGCATCCAATTAAAAATATTGAGCAGTGTAACATTATTTAGAATTACACTAGGTGTAACTTGAACCCAACCCATATATATATTTATATATATATATATATATATAGTAGAAAAGTAACCCATACATATGTATTGATGTATTTAAAAATAAACACTTTTTTAACCATAAAAATATTCATAATTGATTGAATTATTAGAAAAATAAACTTAATTAGATACATAATAAAATTCCTGCCTAAATTTACTACTTATAATCATTTTTATTCTAATTTATAATAAGAAAGAATGTGTGGTGATTTTTGTTGAGTAGATATATGACTAGTTTTTTATTTTTTATTTTTATATTCAATATTGGACTCTTAGTATTTTGCCCTTATTAACTCACTTGGAACAAAGATTAAAAAAATTTAGTGGACATATGGCACAGAATTAGCCCACAATTAAATCTAATTTGAGATCTAATTGAATTAATTTTCTCTCAGTTTTGACTTTAATTATATATATAAATTGATGTCTTTCTACGAGATTGTAAGTCTCTTTATTAGCTCTTATTTGTGGTGCACAATTTCATGGAAAAAAATGATGAAATGCTTTGGAAAGTTGAAAATAAGTGTAGATCTGGAGATTTTCAAATTTGAAAAAAATTATGTATTGATGATAGTTTGTGGGCCAGAGATTGAAGGTTGAGAAAATCTAAATTTTACAACTTAGTAGTGTATAACATCGTACATATGCATAGTTACAATAAAAAACAATCATAATTACACAGTTCATATTAGATAGACATGTGACGCAAAATTGGACTCCAATTTAGAATCTATTCGGATTTGAACTCTTGGAATTTTACACTTAACTAGTGTGTAACCCCGTGGATATGCACGGATACAATTAAAAACAATCATAATTACACGGTTCAAAATATACATTTTTTTGAGAAGAAGTTCAAATTATACATGGTGTTAGCGTATACTTTTTTAAGTCATACATTTCTAAAATATTTAATGGTTTCTCATTAGTTATATATATGTGTGTGTGTGTGTGCGCGCGCGCATGTGTGTTATTTAATTTAGAATTCAATTGGATTTAGACTCTTCGATTTTTGCACTCGATAATTCACTTGCCACAAAAATTAAAAAACTATATGGACACGTTGTGCAAAATTGGAATCCAATTGAAATCTAATTTAGAATCTAATTAGATTTGGACTCTTCGATTTTTAAACTCAATTATTCACTTGGTACAAAAATTAAAAATTAGATGGGACATGTGGTGCAAAATTGAGTGGCAAGTGAATTATTGGATACAAAACTGAAAAGCCTAAGTCCGATTAAATTCTAAATCATATATAAATATATATATATATATATATGTAAGGACCCAAAAACCAAACGGCCCAAACCCACTCAGAATGGTGGAATCTGTGCAACCTAACAAGGCCCAAACCAATAGATATTTGTAAAGAGAGTGGGATAAAACAAGGGGAGGGGGCTTAGCCCGAGGATCTAATCAAAGAGGAAATGACCAAAAGTTAAAGTTTATGTATATAAGAGGTTCTTTACAAGTTTGTCCGAGGACAAAGCTCTTACACTAGATAATACACTGTTCACTCTTTTCTCATATTGTTCTTGCTCTAATTTTCTGTCCTTCGACTATTTTTCTCCCTCCCTTCTCACCTAGAAGTTCCCTTTCCTTATATACTCCTCAGCCCATCGCATCCTGGCCCTTCATCCCCACTTACCCAGACTCTCCCTATGACACTTGTCCCCTTAAACTTCTGTTGAAGGTGGTCGAAGGAGCTGCTTAGCTGTGAATTCAATTGTTCAAGTCACTTCCTCATCAATGCAACTGATAAAGTTGTTGCCAGTCATTTAATGCGGAGGCAGTAGGTGAACTTTCACTGGAAACTTCCTTCACCTACCACGATTCTCTCTCTAAACCCCATCCTCCTCATTCGGACTTCCCAGAAGTCTTTTGTCTCTTCTCCTGCTATCCTCTGGTAGATTCCCTCTTCGGGCTCACAATGCCTTTGTAGTGAAAACCACAGCTCGTTGTACTCTTCCTCGGTCCTCGGGCCCCCACAATATATATATATATATATTTTAAAAGCCAAAACTTAGAGAAAATCCAATTAGATTTCAATTGGATTCTCAATTTTGCATCACGTCTCATCTAATTTTTAATTTTTGTACCAAGTAAATTATTGAGTGTAAAAATCAAAGAGTCAAAATCCAATTAGATTCTAAATTGAATTTCAATCGGACACCAATTTTGGGCAATGTGGTCATCTAATTTTTTAATTTTTGTGACAAGTGAATTATCAAATGCAAAAATCAAAGAGTGTAAATTCCGTGTCATGTCACATTTAATAACTCCTTTTTCTTTTTCTTATTTTTTATAAAGACGAAGAAACAAATTCTATTTTCTCTCCTAACCTACCTACTACGGAAAAGAAGAATCAAATTATCACTATATTTATTCTTTTTTCTACTTCTTCTTCCAAGTGCAGGATAACCCCAAGGGGTTACGGGTTTTTTTTTACCAATTGGGGCCCTTTCTTCACCACCCCCATGGGGATGGTCTACAGGGTTCATAACTACTTCTCTTACTATAGGATGCTTACCTAGCCAACATTTAGATTTGGCTAAATTAAATTATATATATATATATATATATATAACTAATGAGAAATCATTACATACTTTAGAAATGTATGGTTTAAAAAATGAATAAACAAATAACATGTATAATTTGAATCTCTTCTCAAAAAAGGGTAAAATTTGAATAGTGTAATTATGATTTTTTTAATTGTACACGTACATATGCACGAGGTTACATAAAAGATAATTCACTTGATACAAAAATTAAAAATTAGATAGGACACGTGGCTCAAAATTGAGAATCTAATTGGATTTTCTTTGATTTTTGGCTTTAAATATAAATATATATATATACACACACACACATATATGATTTAGAATTTAAATGGATTTAGACTCTTTGGTTTTTGCACCAAATAATGCATTTTCCACAAAAATTAATAAATTAAATGGACACGTGGCACAAAATTAGACTCCAATTTAGAATTTATTTAAATTTAAACTCTTCGATTTTTACACTCAACTAGTGTGTAACTTCGTGTATATGCACGGGTAGAATTAAAAAAATCACAATCACATAGTTCAAATTATACATTTTTTTTAGAAGATGTTCAATTATACATGGTATTAGGTTACACCTTTTTTAAACCATATATTTCTAAAACATGTAATTGTTTTTCATTGTGTGTGTGTCTGAGATTTAGAATTTAATCGAATTTAGGCTCTTCGGTTTTTGCATCGAATAATTTATCTGCCACAAAAATTAAAATATTAGATGGACACATGACGCAAAATTAGACTCCAATTGAAATTCAATTTAGAATCTAATTGGATTTGGACCCTTCCATTTTTACACTCAATAATTCACTTGGTAAAAAAAAATTAAAATTAAATGGAACATGTGGCGCAAAATTGAGAATTCAATTGAAATTTAACTGAATTTTCTCTAAGTTTTGCTTTTAATTAATATATATATATATATATATTTATAGTCAATTTTAAGCTAATTAACAGATTAAGCCCAATTGTTAATGTAATTATAGAAACATTTTTAAGGTTCAAATGTACTCCAATAGTGATAACCCAAGAATCATTTAAGTAAACATTTTCAAGACTTTCTTGTAATATGAAAATTTTAGGTAATTATTAGGTACTCCCAGAGTACTATAAATGTGTACTCCCACATCTCATATAACTGTGGGTCTCACTAATTAATTTTATGGTAAGACCCACAATTCATGTAAGGGGGAGGAGTACACATTTATAGTACTCCGGAAGTATTCAATAATTTTCTATAAATTTTAAGCTAATTAACCAATTAAGCCCAATTGTTATATAATTATAAGAATCATTTAAGGAACATTTTTTCAAGACTTTCTTGTATTTTTCTTTTTTTGAGATAGTTACAACATACTACTAAAACCATAATTTGAACCATTTCTCTCTTAAACCCCCGAACAATTTGTGCATGGGGAGATGTCAATTAAGTTACAATGCTTTTACTAGACTTTCTTGTAACTAGATTTACAATGTATGTCAAAGTTCATTTTTTAAACTAATATATAATTCACATAATTTAGAGAAACTAAAGTGTTTCTTTATGATATAAATTCATATTCCTCAGACCTTTTCTTGAGGCAGGAGGAAACTTCTTCACCTAAAGAAATATTGCAAGGCCTCTCTGAAATTTAAAGTGTACCGGGTAGAAGTGATTCGATTTTTTTTTTTTTTTTTTTTTTTGGTTTGATAATTGACACAAGAAAGGGACATTATAATTATCATGGTAATAAGTAATAACCTTTATTTGTTTTCTTCTATCTAATATGATTCTGAACTGAGTATGTAATGTTGCTATGTCAAACAAACGTACGTAAAGTCAATATACAATTCATTTCATCATGTTGCTTAACCCCATTGATTGTTAAACTTAAAAAGAAAACTAAATAAAGTTTTTTTTTTTTTGTTGGGGCCAAAAACTAAATAAAGTTGGAGGATACAGTTTTTATTTTGCGGGCACTTATCTTACCATCAAACGGAATTTAGAGCAAAACCGCACCTTCGTATTTTGCTACGTCCAATTTTAACTTTTCTTTTCTTCTTTTTGAGAAGAATATTTTAACTCTTCTCTATATGCAGAAAAGGAAATTAATCATTTAGGGAAAGTTTGACTCTCTTGCTGACGTCAGCACCACGTCATCTTGCTGACGTCATCCGCTGACCGTTGACTTTGACCGACCGTTGACTTTGATCGTTGACTTTTCTTCAGGGTTGACTTTTGCAGTCCAGGTTCTCCTTACCCAGTTTTTCGCGTAGATTTCATTTTTGCAGTCTGTTTTTGCATATTGTATCTCTAAATGGATAAAAAGGATATTTTTCTTCCTCGCCCCATCAATACTATATTGGAGGGGAATAAAAATTACTTATCTTGGTCTCAAGCTATGCGCAGTTTTCTTAAGGGTCGCATGCTCTGGCATTTTTGTACTTGTGCAATCACTATTCCTGTCAAGGGAGCCGATGAAGAAGATGCTGCTTTCCTTGGTCGCATGATTGAATGGGATAGTCACAACCACATGATTCTCACATGGATTCGAAACACTTCCATTCCCTCCATCTCCAATCTATTGGGCAGCTTTGATGATGCAAAATCTGCATGAGATATGTTGGCCAAAAGGTACTCCACTACTCACGGATCCATGAAATATCAGTTAGTGGTTGAATTGCATCAACTTAGGCAAGAACCAGGGCAGTCCATCAATGACTACTATGATCAGCTTCGCTTCATTTGGGACCAAATAGACCTTTCTGATCCAACTTGGGCATGCTCAAGGGATGCTCAGCAATATGCTACCATTAGAGATGAATTTCGTCTCTATGAATTCCTGATGTCACTTCACAAGGACTTTGAGCCCATTCGAGGTCAGCTTCTGAATCGTAGTCCTGCTCCCTCTCTTGATACTGCTGTGAACGAGTTGGTTAGAGAAGAAGCTCATCTTGCTACCCTTCAAGCCCAGAATAAGCTCAATGTTCTGGCTATTACTCCTTCTGCTCCACTCATAGAGCAACCTCAGCAATCAGGTGATTCCTCTGGCTCTAGCAATCGTCGCAAGCAGACCAACAAAAAGTTCTGCAACTATTGCAAGCGTCCTGGCCACACCATTGAGACTTGTTACCGTCGCAACAAATCTACTGCTGCTGTTGCTAATACTGAGCCTACTTCGCCAATGGCTTCCATTTTAGCTGAGTCTCAGTCTTCTGGATCCACCATCAACCTCTCCCCCACTGAACTACAGGGGATCATAGCTCAGGCTGTTCGTATGGCTGGTAATGCATCTCTTTCCACTGCTCTCTCAGTTCTACCCGATAAGTCTCAAACTTGGCTTTTTGATTCTGCCTGTTGCAATCACATGACACCTCACTTGTCCTTATTCTCCAAACTTGACCCTGCACCACATCCTCTAAATATTCATATAGCTGATGGTTCCACCATGCATGGGAATAATCTAGGTTTTGTTTCAACCTCCAACCTTTCTGTTCCTGGAGTTTTCCATATACCTGACCTATCCTATAATTTGTGCTCTGTGGGACAATTAGCTGAACTAGGTTATCGCCTTATTTTTGACTATTCTGGGTGTATTGTGCAGGATCCGAGGACGGGGCAGGAGCTTGGGACCGGTCCTAGAGTTGGGCGTATGTTTCCTGTGGACAATCTTCATCTTCCACCTGTTGCTCCTGTTTCTGTTGCTGCTGCAGCTGCTGCAATTTCTTCCTTACCTTCTCTCGCACTTTGGCATTCTCGTCTTGGTCATGCACCATCTTCTCGGGTACAACAGTTAGCTTCTAAGGGTCTGTTGGGTTCTGTGTCCAAAGACAATTTTGATTGTACTTCATGTCAGTTAGGAAAACAGCCAGCTTTGCCTTTTAATAACAGTGAATCTATTTCTAATAGTATTTTTGAGTTAATTCATTCTGATGTTTGGGGACCTTCTCCTGTTGCTAGTATTGGTGGATCTCGATATTTTGTTGTTTTTATTGATGATTATTCTCGTTATAGTTGGATCTTTCCTATGAAATCTCGTTCTGAAATTTTACCAATATACAGCAACTTTGCAAAAATGGTTGAAACACAATTCTCCAAACGTATCAAAATTTTTCGATCTGATAATGCTCTTGAATATACTCAATATGCGTTTCAAGCTCTGTTACATTCCTATGGCACTGTACATCATCTAACTTGCCCAGGTACCTCTCAGCAAAATGGTCGAGCTGATAGAAAACTTCGTCATATTCTTGACACTATTCGTGCTCTTCTTCTTTCTGCCAAAGTTCCTGCCCCATTTTGGGGTGAAGCTGCTCTTCATGCTGTTCATGCGATTAATCGCATTCCAAGTGCTGTCATCCATAATCAGACTCCGTATGAGCGTCTCTTTGGGTCACCTCCTGACTATCATCACCTTCGCTCCTTTGGATCTGCTTGTTTCGTTCTTCTTCAGCCTCATGAGCACAACAAACTTGAGCCTCGATCTAGACTTTGTTGTTTCCTTGGTTATGGCGAAACTCAAAAAGGGTATAGGTGTTATGATCCTGTCTCTCATCATCTTCGTGTTTCTCGTAATGTTGTCTTTTGGGAACACCGATTGTTTGTTGAACTCTCTCACTTTCATTCTTCCCTGACTACCTCTTCTGTTTTAGAAATCTTTCCAGATGAGTCTCTTGTTCCTTCTACAAATACTTTTGATCCTCCTTTGGACTTCTCTCCAGATATTTTTGATGCTTCTCCTAGACAAGTTGAAGATGAACAGGTTGATGACGAGCTACCCCACCTTGAGCCTGGGTCCCCTGCTCCTGCTCCGCCTGAAGATCCTCCACAAGACATTCCACCTCGCCACTCAACCCGGGTAAAATCCATTCCTACACATTTACTTGACTATCATTGTTACACTGCTCTTGCTACACTTCACGAGCCTCAAACCTATCGTGAGGCCTCCACTGACCCTTTATGGCAGATTGCAATGAAAGAGGAACTTGATGCATTAACCAAAAACCATACTTGGGATCTGGTCACTCTCCCTCCTGGACAGTCTGTGGTTGGTTGTAAGTGGATCTATAAGATCAAGACTCGCTCTGATGGGTCCATTGAGCGCTACAAGGCTCGTCTTGTTGCAAAAGGTTTTACACAAGAGTATGGGATTGATTATGAAGAGACATTTACTCCAGTTGCTCGTATCTCATCTGTTTGTGCCCTCTTAGCTGTTGCTGCTGCTAGTAAATGGGATCTTTTTCAGATGGATGTTAAAAATGCTTTCCTTAATGGGGATCTGAGTGAAGAAGTCTATATGCAACCTCCTCCTGGTCTCTCTGTTGAATCAAACAAGGTTTGTCATCTTCGACGTGCACTTTATGGTCTTAAACAAGCTCCACGAGCTTGGTTTGCCAAGTTCATCTCCACTATCTTTCGCTTGGGTTACACTGCCAGTCCGTATGATTCTGCCTTATTTCTTCGTCGTACTGATAAAGGCACCATTTTGCTTCTTCTATATGTGGATGATATGATCATAACTAGTGATGACCTCAGTGGTATTCAAGAACTCAAGGATTTTCTCAGTCAGCAATTTGAGATGAAAGATCTTGGACATCTCAACTATTTCTTGGGTCTTGAAATTACTCATTCCACAGATGGTCTTTATATTACTCAAGCCAAGTATGCTTCTGACCTTTTGTCTCGAGCTGGACTCACTGACAGCAAGACTGTTGACACTCCAGTTGAACTTAATGCGCATTTGACACCCTCGGGGGGGAAACCATTGTCTAATCCTTCTCTTTACAGACGATTGGTTGGCAGCCTAGTTTATCTCACAGTTACTCGTCCAGACATCTCCTATGCTGTTCATCAGGTGAGCCAGTATCTGTCTGCTCCACGGTCAACTCACTATGCTGCTGTTCTGCGCATTCTTCGATACCTGAAAGGCACTCTCTTCCATGGCCTTTTCTACTCAGCTCAGTCTCCTCTTGTACTCCGTGCATTCTCTGATGCTGATTGGGCAGGGGATCCCACTGATCGCAGGTCCACTACAGGTTATTGTTTTTTTCTTGGTTCTTCCTTGATTTCTTGGCGAAGTAAGAAACAAACTTTTGTGGCCCGCTCCAGTACTGAAGCAGAATATCGTGCCCTTGCTGATACCACATCTGAGCTCCTTTGGCTATGATGGCTTCTTAAGGATTTGGGTGTGTCCACATCCTCTGCTACTCCCCTTTATTGTGACAACCAGAGTGCCATTCATATTGCTCATAATGATGTCTTCCATGAACGAACTAAACACATCGAGATTGATTGTCATTTTATCCGTTATCATCTTGTCCATGGTGCTCTCAAGCTTTTCTCAGTCTCCTCCAAAGATCAACTTGCAGATATCTTCACCAAGTCACTTCCTAAGGGACGCACTCGTGATTTGGTTGACAACCTCAAGCTGGTCTCACATCCACCTTGAGTTTGAGGGGGGCTGTTAACGTACATTATGTTATGGGCTTTAGGCCCAGTTAGATTACTTGTATAGCACACTTGTACTTGTACTACACTTTACTTGTACCGCACACAAATGCCTCCTATATAAAGGCACTGATGTATATTCTTTAATAATGAAATACAATACTACAGATTTCAGTATTTCTAACAAAGCTAAATGAAGGTGAACAAAATTGAAGAACTGAGGACTGACTTCAGAGACTAAAAGCATATACAAGCTGCAAAAAGAAGAATTCAAAATTTGTCAAGCTCGATTGAACAAAGAGAAGGCTCGACCAATCAAACTGCGAATCTGCAAAATTTTAAAGAAGGTCCAACAGCCCGTGAAACATTTAAAGTTTGAGTCCAACATTGCTAAGTATAAAGAAAAACTCTAATACAAGTTTTTCAAGTCTTGAAAGTTACTCTTATGAGATTTGTGAGCTTTTGTACCTTCTAACTCTATCAAGCACCTACCGGAGATCAAACTCATATTGCTTGTACCAATGGAGTAAAAGTTGCAATCAAGCTTCAGCTATCAAGTGTACTGAAGATCAAGACATGAATTGGAGGTTCATGTGAGAGTAAGTCCAAGAACAAAGAAGCTTGAGGAGTTCAGAGCCTAGTTTGGTAACTATGTTAGATTTATTACGAATTGGTATTCTTGAATGTAAATCTCAATTTAATATAATGAATTGTTCTCTTGAGATAGTTCCCCCAAGTTTTTAACCTAAAAATGAGTTGTTTTATTGGTTTTCCTAGGTCATCACATCTTGTATTATTTAGTTTTCTACTGTGCATATTATGTGTAAGGAAGGTTTAACCTAGATCTAAATAATTAACCTAAGTAACAACTTGGCTAATAAATTAGGTTAAACATATTGTGTTTTCCAGAGATCTAAATCTTTACTGAGAAAATTGTTATCTTAACCTAATAAAAAAACATTAATCATTAAGAAGAGGGGGTAATAAGTTTTAATCCATGGTATCTTAAAAAGATTACATTAATTATTGATATAAATTTGTTACAAAAATCATATATCAAATACACTCGAAAAATTCCTTCTCAATTCATAAAGGCGACGGCTTGGGAAAAAAAAGTGAACCCAATATATATACTTACCATAGTTGACTAGATTCCTTACCATGGAGACCTCCTAAACCAACAATGAGGAAACAAGAGCTGAGGTCGAATATATGTACGCCATCAAAGTGGACAAAGTTTATGTCATCAAAGGCTATCTATACAGAGGTAAGCACTTTATGCACCTAGCCAAATCACGAAAATTTGGTAATTTCTTGGTATATATCGTTTCATATAATAAGACAAGTTTTTATTTTATTAATTAAAAAAAGGAAATATCTTTTCCAGTTTTTATCACACTATTTCACTCACTATCTATATATGAAACACCATTATCCTCATAAATGATAAATCCCAACAAACAAATAGTGTGGTGGAGCCTTGGAGGGTTAAGGTAGTGTTAAACCTTGTAGTATAAATATGTTTCAATTCACAATTGTCTATCAAACCTTCTATCTCTCAAGGAAGCTTTAGATAGAACTTTTCAGATAATCTCTGAAGTCAGTCCTCAGTTCTTCAATTTTGTTCACCTTCATTTAGCTTCATTGTAGTCTTCTCTACCCTTTTTTTCGTTTTTTAATTAGCAACCTTTAGGATGATTTCGTTTTTGTATAGATCAGCGCATGGGTCCATATCATCTCTACCATCACAACAGTTGAGAAGCTCGTTGCCTTCTCCACTCCCCCATGATACACGACTTAAAATCTTTGCATTTGTGATCCCTTTATTTGTCTCATTTATACCATTGAAGTATCTTAACACGGATTTTAATCCTCATGCTAGTCACCCAAGTACCATAAAGGCTTTCATTTACATCTCGATTGTTTTCTTTGTGTCTTCCATAGCTGAAGCCAAGTTCAACCTTGCAGCTGATAACATATATGGTCTTGTTTGCGGTCACATCAGCGAATTCGCAGCCATACTTGCAGTGATGTTGATAGCATCTATAGGTTTTCCAGCTCCACTTACATGGTTCGATTATATTGCTTTCATGTTCAAACTAATGTGTGGTTTTCTCATTTTACTTGATTGGTTAAGAAGATGGTTTTATGAGAAAATGAGTAAAGCGGTGCAATTCGCACTAGAATGGCTATATGGACTCATGATGCCCATCTTGGTGAGGTATTATCGCCTTCAGCACCAAGATCGTTCAACCTTGTTGCCTATCTCTTTTACCAATATATAAATGGTACGAACTCCGCGATGCTATTTCAATTTCATGTTAAAAAGTCATTGTTCTAATGAAGGTTTTAGACAAAAGGTTATGTACATATTTGTGAAGACCTTTTTTGGGACGTTGATTTGAGCCATTCAACACAAATCAAGCTCTCACTAATCCCCCCTCTCATCTCTATGAGTTTGCACGTTCTCCTTCTCTGATTCTCTCCAACTGAACCAAATTGTTTCATAGTTTTAATGATAGCTCTATTTGGTTGTCCAGTATATTCACTTGGTTTCTAATTTTGTATTATGTTATTATGATTGATGCTGAGCATGGTTCATGATCTGTTACTTTATACGTATTCTAAATCAAATGAAAGTGAGCTTAATTATATATTCTTCGTAAGTACTGTAACATGCTCTCTCACCTATTTGTTTACTTTGTCTTTTTTTCAGTACCCTTTTCTTGGGCCTTTGTGTGTTTTGAGTGAATGAGGATTTGAGGAGTTCATGTCTTTTTATTTTTTATTTTTTCAGATGCCAAGACAAATTTTTGCTGAGTAGAAGGTTCTTGAGGAGCAGAAATAGTAGTGGCAATGGAGAATTGTAGCTGTGATGGTCTTATCCTGTTGAATTTTAGATTTGTTTAGCTTGTAATTTCTATTTGGTTGGCTTGATGTAAATGTAATGGATATAGAATAGAATGTGAACTTCGAAGTATAATGCATTTGGGATTTTTTTTTATTTTAAGAAAACTTTGTTTTATTTTTTTATTTTATTTTATTTTTTGATAAAAAAGAAAACCATGTTGATATGCCAAGTTCATTTTGAAAAACTAGAAATATAAATTTGGGTCCTAGGATGTTTGGTCCAAATGTATGAATATGACGGCCAGCTATTACGTGATGATAACTCATATTGAAAATCTTCTGCTTATTAGAAAATTTTTATGAATTAATTGTTGGTTTTAGATAAATCCATATTCATGAAAACATTTTTTTTAATGAGAATCTATTCATGAAGAACTTTTTTTTATAGAAGGAATTCATGAAGAACTTTTTGGATGTTTATAGAAGGAATTCTTCTTTTATTCTTTCTGGGTTCCTATGCGGTCGAAAATTAGTAATAGATTTTTTTTTTTGAGAAGATAGTAATAGATATATTAATGTATTAAGAATTTGGTCATAGAAGAGGAGTCAAACTTTCCCTAAATGATTAATTTCCTTTTCTGCATATAGAGAAGAGTTAAAATATTCTTCTCAAAAAGAAGAAAAGAAAAGTTAAAATTGGACGTAGCAAAATACGAAGGTGCGGTTTTGCTCTAAATTCCTTTTGATGGTAAGATAAGTGCCCGTAAAATAAAAACTGTATCCTCCAACTTTATTTAGTTTTTGGCCCCAACAAAAAAAAAACTTTATTTAGTTTTCTTTTTAAGTGTAACAATCAATGGGGTTAAGCAACATGATGAAATGAATTGTATATTGACTTTACGTACGTTTGTTTGACATAGCAACATACACTTTGAGCTTTGTTTTTTTTTGTTTTTTTGTTTTTTTTGTTTTTGTTTTTAAGTATCTTTATATGTTTACATTGTAGATACACAAAAAGTGGCAAATATTATACATATTTGCACAAAAAAAGGTAAATATTGTACAAATTTTGCAAATGTGTACAAAATTTTCCAATTTTTATATGTCTACAATATAAATTTACATTGTAAATACATAACGATATTGTGAAAATGTTGTGACGCATGTGTCAATTCCTTATGGTTCAAAATAAAATAATAAAATATCATACTAAGATCTAACACAACTAAAAATAATAGTATTGTATTGTGAAAATGTCGTGATTTTTTTTTTTATTACAATATTTTTACAATTATTAAGGTGTAAGTTTCTTATAGGTCAAAATAAGATAATAAAATATTAGACTAGGACCCACCATGGTTGAAAATAGAGGTATTGTAAAAAAGTTGTAATATTTTGTTGTATTCATAGACCTTTTTTTTTTTTTTTTTTTGGTTTAGTCAAATTTAGTAATCTATATATAAAAAAAGTGAATGGAAAAACTTATCGTAGCTTTGTTACAGTAGTTTTGGCTTGTTCAATTTTCAATGTTTTGCTGGCCGCTTTTTTTTTTTTTTTTTTTTTTTTTGTGAATGCGTAAAGCTGTAGTAGATTTGCTACATTATCTTTGATTTGTCCAATTCGCACTGTTTCACATTATAATAAAATATTAACTCAACAAATTGACACAATATTTTCACAATTGTTAAAAAGTTAATTCCTTACAGGTCAAAATAAAATAATAAAATATCATACTACAACCAACCACAACTAAAAATAAAGATATTGTGAAAAAAGAAGTGCTACATCTACAATATTTTTTACAATACTTTCATAACAAAACATAGGTGGTAAATTATTTTTTGTTCTAATTTAAACTTACTCATGAAACTACTTTTTTACCCACCAATAACGGTACTACTTATGATTTGTTGTGAAAATTTCGTGGATAATGCTTTTTTTTTTTTTTTTTTGAAAATGTTAAGACATCTTGTTGTCATTACTATATTTTCAAAACTATTAAGCTGTCAATTATTTACGAGTTAAAATAAAATAGAACAAAATTATAAAGGTGTTATGAAAATGTTATGTCATTTTATTTTGTTTTTATAAATTTTTTGTTGGTTTAATTAACTTTGTTAAGCCAAAATTCACTGTTTCACATACAATTTTCTTGGGTTAACTTTTTTTATTATTTTTTTTTGCACACCATTTTGAGTAAATCCACATAGTTTTACCCACAAAAACAAAAAACAAAAACAAAAACTCAGGATAAAAACATTTTTCAACCTTTATGTTTGGGATAGTTTACAATTTCTCTCTAAACTTTAAAATCAAGCAATTTTTCCCTTAATATTTTGAAAAAGAGTGTGAGAGTGCCTTTTTCTTCAGCACAGTGGCCCAAGGATCCTGGGCCAAATAATTGTGGTTTGGTGGACTGGGCTTGGTTCACCGCAGCTAAGGAGCTGTTTAAGAACCAAGTGGTGCACAGGGTAGGCTTCCTACAATACAAATAAACTAACAAGCAAGAATATCTGCATTCAATGACAACAAAAAGCAGCAAAGAAATGCAAAGCAGTTAAGAAATAGAACGGAACAATGGTTAGGGATCCAAGATTAATGAGAGAAACTTTATTAATTTTCTTGGATTATGTTTACAGTGTGCTCACTAAGACGTGATACAAGGTTTAAATAAGCTCAAAAATTACAGGCTTTGATGGCTATTCAAGCCTCTAAGTCTTGCAAAGTTTGGATCCTTTTAAATCCGAGTATGTGCTATAGTGGCTATTTTCTGGGATACCGAGAGACGTTCCTCTGTTTTTCTTAAATTTTACAGAGTTCTAATGCCTCTATTGTGATATTCTTCCTACTGAAAATCCCCCCCTTTTCAACATGGGTTTTCTCTTCCTTTTATAGTGTGTCTCTAGGGCTCCAAGGTACTAGTGATTTCTCTTTTTTGCCCCTCAGAGCTCGTGCTGTGACAGTTGCCCAGGGGTTGGTCCTTTCCTTCTTTCTCATAATTTCTTCCTTTTGGTGCGACCAAGCTGAAAGTCCCTAGTTGACTTTCCATTCCCAGATCCCCTCAGGCTGCTGATCTTAGCTATTTGGCCCTTTTCACCTTTTCAGCTTTTTGGCTGCCCTCCATCCTTGTCATTTTCCCAAATAGTTGGAATCTTTTACTGCTGGGTTGAAAGTTCCCTTCCAGCCGCTTCTACTTATGGTTTTCTCATTCTTGGTTCCTTTTGGTACAGCTCCTTTGTTCATGAATGTTTGCTTTATACTTTTTGATTCCTCACTGCATGACTGGGTGCTTGAGACCCGTTTGTTCTTCGTAGCCGTTTTGATCTTATTTGGGCTGTGTTGTGCGTCCTAGGGATCCCCGGGCTCTGGCAGTATCTGGGATTCCGGCCCAGTTCTCCTTATTGGGCTTCTTTTGGCTTACTGATTTTGGCCGACTGGGCCTTTCCTTTGCTTCATGGATTTTAAAGCCCTTTTTCCTTCATGGGTCTTTGGATCCCAATTCTTTGGACTTCTCACCCTTTTCTTCTTTCTTTTCCTTTTCTCTTCATTACGGGAGCCCAGCTCTTTTATTTCTTTAGCTTTATTTCTCATGAAGTTAACCCAATGTATTATTTCTTTGGGCCTTGGGCTGTGATTAATTTTGAACCTCAACATTTAACCCCCCGAGCTCGTGGGTTGCTTGCAGCCCATGCGTGAGTAGTTGAGTTTCTATAGGATCCTCCTATCTTGATCCTTCTTCGGGTATCCTGATCTTTTATTTTCGGTCTTCGGTATCCTGGCCCCCCCCCCTTTTTTTTGCTTGTAACTTCTCCTTTTTATATGGGACGTGGCAGTTGAGTTATGGAATGAAAACTTCCTCCACCTACTTTTACGTTCCCCGTAACTTACATTAATAACTACTAATAACTCTTCCCTCTTTAAATTAAATCTTTGGCAACTGGCGCGTCTTTCCACATATTGTCTTCTCCAACTGCTCTTTGTGTCTTTATTGTAGGCGCTTCACATAATCCCTTTATTTATCTGAATCTTCCATTCCTGGTCTCTTTTCCTCTTTCTTTCAATCAGTCTGCCACTCTCTGTTCTTCTTTTTTTCTTATTCTCTCAATTCCTCATACTTCCAACATACCCATTGCTTCGATGGCTTCCTCTTCTTCTCGAAAAAGAAGAGAGCGTACTCCCAGCCCTTTTGAAGGTGAGGGCTCCTCTAGTTCTACACAAGGCGAGTCTCACGAGGTCACTGGGCACCCCGCTTTTCCCTTACGAGACCCCTAGTACACCCCTAGTCTGTTCTTCCCTCAGGTATCCCATGGCGAGGCCCCTCCATCCACTCACGCCTGGGTATTCTCTGGGCAAGCAGGTTTCGTCAGTTCCGCTCAAGTCCCAGACCCTAGAGAGATTTTTGATCTCCAGATCAGGCGGGGACTTTGAGAGGCGGTTCCCATCTTTTTCGATTTCGTCGCTGGGAAGATCCAAGGCTGGCCCATTTGGATGGATAAGGAACTCTCTGACGAGGAGTTCGTGGGTCGTCTGGAGCGCGCCGGTATCCTGAAGGCAATGGCGATATCCAAGAATCTTGAGGGTTTCAGAGACGCCAAGGGTCTCAGGCATCTGGTATGTCGTTGGTGCCCCGCTCTGCACACCTTTCTCTTTTCTTTTGGTGAACTGACCGTCATCTTGGAGGATGTGGTCAACAATTTCCTTCTTCCAGTGCTTGGGGATGAAAATCCCTGCGACATTAATCTCTCTGATGAGGACCTTAAGGTAGAAGAAAAGTTATTTACTCATTTTGGTGGGCGTACTGCTTCTCTCAGTGGGAAACCGGCCAAGATGGGTAGGTGGGTTATGAGCCTTTCGCGCGAGAAAGACAAAGAAGTAAGGTGGGCCAGGTTCCTCGCATTCTGGCTTAGCAAGTTTCTGTTCAGTGAGTTCCCTGGGTATGGGATCAAGTCTGCTCTTTTTCCATTGGCGATTAGGTTGGCCCGGGGTGCTCAATATCCCCTAGCCCCCATGTTCTTGGGTCATGTCTATTCTCAACTGGATCAGCTTCATGGGGATGAAGCCGAGGGTGACTCTTGTTATGCGATCACTTCTTCTTTTCATTGCGCCATCCTTCAGGTATTTATGTAGGATCGTTCTTCGGTTACTTTAGCAAGGTGTAGAAATTTGAAGTTTGTAAAAGACAAGTTCCAAGGATCCCTTGATGTGGTTAAAGGTCTTTGTGGCAGTTCAACTGACAGCCACCCTATTATCTTCCGTTGGCTCTACCTGAAAGGTGGTAGTCTTAACTTGGTTGAGTTGTTTAACCAGGCAGGTCATTTGCATTGGCGTTCTCCCCAGGAGTTTGGCCCCAGTTTTGTTTGTGACTTTGTATTATCTCCCTTTCTTACTTCTACAGGAAACAATTTTGATTTGCGTCGTGGTGATGAGGGTAGTTTAGCCTACCTAGCTTGTATTAGTCCCTCCTGGCTTCCTGTGCCCTCTTCAAGTGGCCCCAGGTATACTCATTACTTGGCATACTGAGTACTTCAGCAATTTGGTTTTGATCAGGATATTCCCCCGGTGTTCAAAGACATAGTACCATCTCTCCCCTCTTTGGACCCCTTTTTGAGACTCCAGGCTTTCTCTTATTGGTCGTGGAGGAGTCCTCAATTCGTAGTGCCCAATTCCCAGAGAGGAGTTTTTGCTTCCAGTGGTTATGCTAGCTATTGGAGAAGAGTGCAAAAATCCTTTGTTGACTATGTTGGTTCTAACGTAATTGGGAAAGTTCCCAACCCTGCCATTTCTTCTGCTTCGACATCCAACAAATGCCTGTCTTTACCCACTACTGGTATGGTATCTGCTGCTGTGAGTAGCAAAAAAGGTTTTACGAAGTGGCAAGCTTCCAAGGGAGGTTGGGTGACTTATGCACAGGATTTCCCAGAAACTTGGTCAGGATGTGACCTTATTGTTGGTGCTTCTGCTGGGGTACCAATTAAGATAGGGGCAGTAGAGGCCATAAGTGCTGGTACCTCCGTCGGTATGAGTAAAGAAAAAGCAATTAAGCAGGAAAAGTTGAAAGAAGCTGAAGTTGAAGGAAGTACAGAGGGTATTGGCCCTGAAACGAAAAAAGAGGAAGACTGGGAAATCCCAGAAATAGTTGGTGCTTTCTGGGGAAAAGGAAGTTGAGCAACCTTTGGCTATAAGGACCTGGGTGAAGACTAAGGTAGAGTCTTCTTTCTCCCAGGTTCCTGTGAGTTCGTCGGTCCATGGTTCTTTGGGACCCTCTGGACGTACCCGTAGTAAACAAAAGAGACTTGGAGACCTTGTAGAGAGAGAGAGAAGGGCAAGGCCTCTTTCCTTCTTCTCTCTTTTATGTTGCAGTTTGTTGTTATTTTCTTGAACTGATGAGTGATTATTTTCTTTGCAGTCCAAGCATAAGTCAGACCCCAAGAAAGGCAGAAGCCAATCATCTGGTGAAGATGTGGTATGGTTTTCCTTTATTCGTGCCTTCTGTCGTTTGCTTTCATCCACTTCTCTAGTGCTGTTTACTTGTGATGCCCTTATGCTTGTTGTTCGTGCTGCTGTATCTTTTTTTTTTTAGGAGGAAGTTCCTCCTCCCACGACTGGTAGGACTTTGGAGGAAGAAATGGCTGCAGCTGCATCCCAAGGTATGGAAGAGGAGGCCCCCAGTGGTGGCATTACTGAGGAGGCCGGTCAGCCAATGTAGGGTGTTCAGGCTATCCAGGATCCTGAGACTTTCCAACTTCCTGCGTCCCAAGGTCCCCAATCCGAGCAGACTTCTAGTCCCATCAGAACTGTGTTACCTCAGATGGGGTTAAGTACAAAAACCTTGGGGGGCGCATCTCCATCCAGACAAAAGAGTGAGCTTTATTCTTTTATAATAACGTTTAATCCTATTTCTTTTGTATCCCTTTCTCTCTCCCCTTCCTGAGTTCTTTCTCTCTCTTCTTTTTCCTTTTCAGGCCAAGCCAGTGTGAGATCTGCCTCTAGTGCTGCTTCTTCTTTAGAATCAGAGGACTCTGAAGGTGGGTGTTGATCACCCTTACTGTGTTCCCTTTCCCTTCTTCCTTTTATGCCTCTTTCTTGCCCTTTTTTTTTTTGTTATGGCGAAGCCCCCTGTATCCTTACCCTCCTTTAGCCGTTTTGCTGAGGCTTCCTCACCCTTTCTTCAACTTGCTATGTGCTCTTTCTCAGAGTCTTCCAAGAAATCAGAGGAACAAGAGGAGGAAGCTCTGCCCCAAGAGGCCGATACTGGTTTCCCCTCTTTCCCCCCCCCCCCCTCCCTTTTTTCTTTCTCTTTCCTTTTTTTTTTTGAACTAAGTCTGTCTCCTTTTTTTTTTTTTTTTCTTGACAGGAGTTGATACAGGTGTTAGAGATTCTGAGCTTGCGATTCCTGAGGGGGCTGTGGGATCCGTTCAGGCTGCTGGCTTTCAAGCTGCCCGGAGGGTTGAAGGTTCCTTGGCACCTACAGGGGGTGATACATCAATGGGGGAGACTCCAGGATTGGCTGCTTTAGATCCTGCTTCAAGGCTTCCCACCTTTCTGGCTTGCTTTGATCTTCTGGAGTTCAATAGCCTCCCTGCCAGCCACTTTCATCACTTTGGTCCCTCCTATGGCAGCTTCTTACGCTTTTCTGTGCCTGTGGAAGGCCTGCCATTGCTAGAAGGGTTGTTTAAGAGACATGGGGATTTTACCAGTGGTTTTAGAGGAGGTGTATTTTTAGGAAACATTTTAATGGAGCTACTGTGTGCCGTGCTGATTTCCTTGAAAGATTCTTCGTTAGACTCCTTATCTGAAGAGAAACTCTTGGAGTGGAGGGGAGTGGTGCAAGACCTTTTAGAAGACAAGTTCAACTTGTCCTTCTTGCTAGAGTACTTGTGTTCATTGGCCCACGCGCTATTCCAGAGGTAAGCTTCCAGGAGCATTGATGCTGAGATTGCTGCTGCTGAGGAAGCTCTAGCTCGTGCTCACAAGACTTTGCAAGATTTGAAGATTAAAAGGCAGAGGGTCCTCTCTTCTTCAGCTATCCCTGCTGTTTCCTCAGATGGTTCTTTGTTGGCTAGCCTTATTTCTTAGCCTTTTTCCTCCCCTTTTCTTTTAGTTGGTTTGGATGTGTATAAACAATTTGGGGTTGTATAAGTTTCTATTTTTTTTTTTTTTTTTCTGTTTGAACACTACTTTCGGTTGTTTTTTTTTTTTTGCATAGATCTGTATTTGTGTTTTGAGACTACTTGTTTGTGTTTCAGGATTGCTTCTAAGTGTTTGTGTTTCAGGATTGCTTCTACTTTTCCTTATGTGGATCTTTTTTTTTACATTGTCTTTCTTTCTTTTGTACTGAGTCCTGGGCCATGGTCCCTACAAGTTTTGCTGTAGGTTCTGGGCCAGATACCCTTGTGGTTGTTTTTTGCTAAGTATTGAACTGAGTACACTGGGTGGTTTCTTTTCTTTCCCCCTCTTTTTTTTTTTTTTTTTTTTTTTTTTTTTTTGGTCTCAGTTCATGAACTCAGCAAGTTTTTTTTTTTGTCAAGTACTAGGCTAGGTATCCTGAGCATTTGCCCGAGATCCTCGATCATGTATTTGAAACTTAACTGTTTGAAACTAATTGTGGGGTGGGTCCTAGGTCATGTATCAGACATTCTTTTTTTGCCCAGGTATCCTCCCTTAATTCCGCCCATGCTTGGACTTTGTAGTATTTAGGATTTAATAACTGAGGAGGAATAAATAAATAAATAAAAGATTCTATTAAAAGACAATTACCATTCAAGGAACACAACAAAGTCAACAAAGATAGTAAGGATCACAGAGTGTCCTTCTACCATGGGTTCCTAAACAAAATTACTTAAGTGATAATTCATAATAAAAAAAAAAGGAGAATGTTGGAAAACACTTAGCAGGTTGGAGAGTTGGCAAAAAAAAAAGGATCTCGGCGCACTGAGACCTCTCCCCTCCTATGCGTAGTACTGTTTCAGCCATTTCCCATTTATGGGCTCTGTCAGGACTGTCCCATCTTCCTTTGTAAGGTAGTAATACCCACTATCATGGGCTTCTGTGATAATGTAGGGCCCCTCCCACTTTGAGGCAAATTTGGAGGGTCCTGGTAGGTTCCTCCTTACATGCTCTGCTGTCCTTAGTACCAACTGTCCTTTAGTGAAAGCTCTTGGGTGTACTGCTTGTGCATATGCTCTAGTCATTCTTTGCTGGTACCTTTGGCTTCTTCTTTTGGCTAATTCTCTTTCTTCCTCTACTCCTTCAAGGTCTGCTAATCTCCTTTCGTTGTTTGCGTCCTCGGTGTCCTCCTGGCTTTCTTCAAGTACTACTCTTGGTGTAGGAACAACCAATTCCACTGGGCTGATAGCTTCTGTTCCATAGACTAGGGAGAATGGTGAGAATCTCGTGGCTGTCTTCACAGAGCTTCTGCATGCCCAAAGTACATCTGCCAAGTGGTCACTCCACTTTCCTCCATACTCATGCTTCATCTTTTTAAGGATTTTAGCGTCACCCTATTAGTGGCCTCAGCTTGGCTATTTCCTTGTGGGTAGTATGGTGTAAACCTTCCATGCTTGATGTAATATGCCTCAGTCAATCCCTTCATGTCCTCGTTTATGAAAGGGCTTCCGTTGTCATTGATCAACCTCTTGAGGATCCCAAACCTTGTAATGATATGTTCTCTAATGAAGTTTGCTACAGCTGCTCCAGTGGCCTTTTTCAAAGGGATAGCCTCTACCCATTTTGTAAAGTACTCGGTGGCTGCTAAGATCCATATGTAACCATTGGATGGGGGGTTTATAGGCCCTATGAGATCAAGTCCCCAAGTGTGGAAAGGCCATGGTGTTGTCATATCTTGCAACACATTTGGGTGAGTATGGATTGCATCTCCAAGGATTTGACATGCGTGGCAGGTTCTGACTAGCTCCTCAAAGTCGCTTTTCATTGTTGGCCAGTAGTACCCCAACAGTAGTAACTATTTATAGAGCCTTCTTTTTCCTGGGTGACTTCCACAATCATCGGAATGGACCTCCTTGACTACTTCTCTGGCTTCCTTTGGCCCCAAGCATCTTAGGGGATCCCCATTGTACCCTTTCTTGAATAGGATCCTATTCTGCAAGAAGTACCTGACCGCAAGTTTCTTAAGCTGGTGGGCTGGCGTCCTGTCAGTTGGTAGGATCCCTTGAGCCAAGTATTCCATGAAGGGAGTCCTCCAATCTTCTGTAACAAATACAGCGTAGCTCTCTTCCTTGTATATTGAGAACTGACACTCTTGACATTTTTCTTGTATAGTTGCTGCCTCTTTGTTCATAATAAGCCAGTAGTATCCCATGCGTTGCATTCTTCTATATAGGCTGATCTTTTCTGCAATCCCGCAGACTTGGGTATGTAGTTTTTCTAATCTTAGCTTTCCTTCCTTCTCGTTGATACACCTGGACAGGATCCCTCCAAGCAGCCTCCTGTATAGTTCCCCTTCTATTAGAGTGTATTCCCTCAACTCTTTGATACTTCCCCCAGGTCCTGCCTTTTTCATTTTTTCTTTGACTTCGCTCCTCCAATCCCACTGCCTAGACTCTCCAGGGGACGCCTTCTGGAGGATTTTGATGATAGAATGTTCCTGCTTTCCTATCCTTATCAGCGTGTCCCTTCCTTCAAATGGTACTTAGGATCCCAAGGTGGCGAGTGCATCAGCAAACCTATTTTCACTCCTCTGGGTGTACTCTATGCTAAAGGTCTGGAATTCCTGCTCCAGCCTTTGTGCCCAGGTCCTGTAGGCTGCTAAACTTTGTTCCCTTAGTGCAAAGTCACCTTTCACCTAGGAAACTACAAGATTGGAGTCTCCCAATACTCTCATGTGTTTCACTCCTATACTGAGTGCTACAGTTAACCCGGTCAAGTATGCCTCATATTCAGCTGCATTATTAGAATAGGAGAACCCAAGTTTAAAAGACAAAGGTATGGTATCCCCATCCTCACAGCTTAGTACAACTCCCACTCCATTTGAGGTTATTGTAGCTCACCCGTCAAATCTCATTGTCCATTTCTTTCTTAGGACATCTGCTACTGCTACCTCACCTGGGATCTCTTCACTTAGTGAACTTTCTTCTTCTCTTGGGAATTGTGCTAATAGATCTGCTATGGCTTGACTCTTGACAGCCTTAGGGGTCCTGAGGCTTATGTCATATTGAGAGAGCAAAACCAGCCACTGTGCTATTCTTCCTGTTAGGAAGGGCTGATGTAGGAGTGCTTTTATGGGGTGAGACTTAGTCACCAAAAGGATCTGGTGAGCTGAGAAATACCTCTTTAGTCTCTGGGATGCGTAAATAACCACAAAGCAAGCTTTTTCTATCCTGAGGTACCTGGTCTCAGTATGCTTGAGTGTCCTGCTTACATAATAGATAGGCTGCTTATTCCCATCATCATCCTCCTGTGCCAGCAGGGCTCCTATTGCTTGGGAATTTGATGCTAAGTACAGCAACAGGGGTCGCCCACATATTGGTGCTTGGAGAGTGGGCAAATGATTCATGATCTGCTGAATCCTTTGGAAGGCTTCTTGTTGCTCTGTTCCCCATGTGAACTCAGTTCCTTTCTTTAACAGTTTGGATAAGCCACTTGTGACTGAAGCTAGCCCTGGCACAAATCTCCTAATGTAGGAGACCCTCCCCAGGAAGCTTTTGAGCTCCCTTACTGCTGTCAGTTTTTTCATTGTGGCAATGGCTGTGGCTTTGGCTGGATCTACACTTATGCCTCTGTGATGTACCAGGAACCCAAGGAACTTTCCAGCAGACACCCCGAAGGCACATTTCATGGGGTTCATGCGTAGTTTGTATTTTCTACATCTTTTAAAAACTTGTTCAAGTACCTAAAGGTGTCCTGTCCTAGTTTTTGATTTGACCACAATGTCATCCACATAGTCTTCCATCTCTTTGTGCATCATGTCGTGGAAGATGGCTGTCATGGTTCGCTGGTAAGTGGCCCCTGCATTTTTTAGGCCAAAGGGCATCACAGTGTAATAAAAATTTCCAATTGGGGTTCTGAATGCTGTCTTCTCCGCATCTTTTGCAGCCATGCGAATCTAGTTGTACCCACTATACCCATCCATGAATGAAAACATAAAACTTCCCGCAACTGAATCCACAAGAAGGTCAATATTAGGCAGGGAAAACTCATCTTTTGGACATGCCTTGTTCAAGTTGCGAAAGTCCACACGCAACGGATCTGGCTGTTCTTTTTCTTTACAGGTACTACGTTGGAAAGCCATTTGGCTTGTTGAATGGGCTTGATAAAACCAGCTGCTAGCAGCTTCTTAACCTCTTGAGTTATCTGAGTTTCTACATCAGTGTGAAAGACCCTGGCTGGTTGGATTACTGGTTTGACCCCTGGGTCCACGTTGAGAGCATGGACCACCAGCCTAGGATCCAGACCAGGCATCTCATCGTAGGTCCATGCGAACACATCCATGTATTCCTTGAGCAAGGTCACCAATTGCTCCTTTTCTTATACTGTCAACTGACTACTAATGAAAACAGGCTTCTGGGATCCCAGCTCAGCCCCCAAGTTTATTTCCTTTAATTCTTCCTCAGGCTGAATTTGTGTCTCTTTAGCCGATTCCTCTGAGACTTCCTCTTGAGCTATCATACATTCTAGTGGTCTAGGACCCTCTTGCATGATGCACTCAGGCCCTGCGCACCTTCATAAGCAGTAAATCAACCTTCCTCCGGGTTCCTGTACTACTACACATTCCCGAGATCCTGAGGTGCTGGGCTCCCTTTTTTGTCTCTTTCTTTTCAGGAGGTCTCTTAAGTCGCAGGTACCCCCTCCTTCTTCCTCTTCCAAGACAGGTGCTCCCGGGGTCCCTGGCATGGGACTCTCATTATCTGGTTCTAGCTCATCATAGAACATTGTTTCCACAAAATTTACTTCTTCTTGGCTGAAGGGGTTATGGTTGGCAGGGATCCTTACGGGCTTCCTATTCAACCTCCCTTTAACACACTGATGGTACGTGGATGGTATAAGCCGGTGCTTATGGAACCATGGGCGTCCTAACAGTACATGGTAGGACACCTCTGAGTTGATTACATGAAATCTGGTCAGGGCTACTATTGGCCCCACTCTTAGGGCCAGCTGTACATATCCCTCGGTTGATTCTGCTGATCCTCCGAATCCGGTTATCTCCATGGGAGCCCCCAGGATCCTCCTACCAGCTAGGCCCACGGCTTCCAAGGTATTCAGGGCTATGAGGTTGAGCGATGCCCCTGTGTCTACCAATGCTCTTCTGATTTGGACACCGTTTATGGTGGCCATTAGATAAAAGGGTCTATGGTGATCTGGATGCTCAACCTCCATGTCCTCATCAGTGAAGGTTATGGCGTTGGTTGTCTCCAAGAAAGCTCGACTAGCATGTGATTCTGCCGTAAAACATTCCATTCCCGAATTTGCTGCTATGCTCATGAGAGACTCTGTGGCCACCCTTCTTGGTTCTGGTCTAAATCCCAGCTGGTTGAATAGTGACCTGAACTTGGGATTCTTCTTGAGGGTCTTGACTGTGCTCGGGTGGAAGGATCCTTCAGGTTCTTCTGCTTCCACTGGATTCCCATGGATCACTACAGCCACCACCCCCTTCCCTTTATGCTTGGGCAGGGGTTTCTTTGCACTTCTGGCTCCTTCTGAGTGAGTTCCAGGGTTCCTTCTCTTAGCTTCTTGGGAAAGAGTCTGCGGAGGGTCCAGCAATTCTTGGTGGAATGCTTGACATAATTATGAATCCTGCAAAACAAGGGATTCTTCCTTTCTTCCTCCGTTGATGGCCTGGACACAGTGAATGGTCTAACCACTCCATCCCCAATCCATTTGTCCAGGACGTGGTTTAATTCTTCTGCGGTACATGGGATCGCCGATGGTTCTTCGAACACCTTTCTGTCAGGCCTCTTCCTTTTCTCTCCCACTGATGCTGTCATGGCTTAGGATGCTGGCATCCTTTTTGTCCTCATAGTTTGCGTTGTCCTTCTAGTTTTTTGTAGCAGGTCAGCGAACTGCGTGATGCATAGGTTTTCGAGGTTGAGTCTGTAATCGAAAAGCATGTTGGATACGCAGGTTTCTACGAGTTCTTTTTCTTCATGGTCCCCATAACAATCTAGAGACACATCTTCAAACCTTTTGATGAACTGGACGGGATCCTCTCCAGGCCTTTGCCTTACCATCTGAAGGCTTTGGAAAGTGACCTTGTCCTCACCAGGGTAATATTTTGCACAGAATCTCTCCATCATCTCGTCCTAGGTTTTAATGGACCCAGGTCTCAGTGTGGTGTACCAAGTGTATGCTCTATCCACTAAGGATTTAGCAAACTCTCTTAGACACAGCTCTCGGTCTCCTATGTAGGGGCCCATGGTGTGAACAAACCTACTCACGTGTTCCACAGCGCTTCCATTTCTTCCATCAAAAGGATGGAACTTTGGGGGTTTGTATCCTTTGGGGTATGGCTTGCCAAGAAGTTCTGGTGGGAATAGGGGATCCCGAGAAAATTTCTTGGGGATCCCCGAAAGTTTTTCCCTTTCTTGCTCCAGAAGGGCACTGACATCTGCCAGCGTCAGGTACTGGGGGTTGACTCCCCCTCCCATTGCCAACCCTCCCTCTAGCTGGGTCCTATCTTGGTTGCCCACAGGGGGGCCGTTGTCCTTGACCTCCTGTGTCTTGCCTTCTTTGAGGAGGCGAACCTCTTGCTGCAAATCCTTCAACATTGCAATCATTCGAGCCACGGGGTCCAGCTCCTGCCTTGCGTTCCTTTGCTCTGACACAACCTCCTACTCTGTCAGGGGCACCTCGCCTCTTTGTCTGGAGGCCACTTCATTTTCTCCCACGGGCTCAGAGGCCGCGGGTGGCATATTAGCACCTTTGCTGTTCCTTGGTCTTGGAGGCATGCTCTGCGAAGGGATTGTTTCTTCCCTTTTCTTTACCCAGTCCCCAGCGGAGTCGCCAAGATGTGAGAGTGCCTTTTTCTTCAGCACAGTGGCCCAAGGATCCTGGGCCAAATAATTGTGGTTTGGTGGACTGGGCTTGGTTCACCGCAGCTAAGGAGCTGTTTAAGAACCAAGTGGTGCACAGGGCAGGCTTCCTACAATACAAATAAACTAACAAGCAAGAATATCTGCATTGAATGACAACAAAAAGCAGCAAAGAAATGCAAAGCAGTTAAGAAATAGAACGAAACAATGGTTAGGGATCCAAGATTAATGAGAGAAACTTTATTAATTTTCTTGGATTATGTTTACAGTGTGCTCACTATAACGTGATACAAGGTTTAAATAAGCTCAAAAATTACAGACTTTGATGGCTATTCAAGCCTCTAAGTCTTGCAAAGTTTGAATCCTTTTAAATCTGAGTATGTGCTATAGTGGCTATTTTCTAAGATACCGAGAGACGTTCCTCTGTTTTTCTTAAATTTTACAGAGTTCTAATGCCTCTGTTGTGATATTCTTCCTACTGAAAATCCCCCCCTTTTCAACATGGGTTTTCTCTTCCTTTTATAGTGTGTCTCTAGGGCTCCAAGGTACTAGTGATTTCTCTTTTTTGCCCCTCAGAGCTCGTGCTGTGACAGTTGCCCAGGGGTTGGTCCTTTCCTTCTTTCTCATAATTTCTTCCTTTTGGTGCGACCAAACTGAAAGTCCCTAGCTAACTTTCCATTCCCAGATCCCCTCAGGCTGCTGATCTTAGCTATCTAGCCCTTTTCACCTTTTCAGCTTTTTGGCTGCCCTCCATCCTTGTCATTTTCCCAAATAGTTGGAATCTTTTACTGCTGGGTTGAAAGTTCCCTTTCAGCCGCTTCTGATGAGTTTTTAGAGCCCTTAAAACACAAATGGATTAACCTAGTTAATTAGCCAAGTTGTTACTTAGTCCAAATTCCAAGTCTAGGTTATCACAATCAAACAATCATAACATGCAAAGCAATGGAAAGATAAATAACACAATGATATGATCACCCAAGAAACCAAACCGGTAAAAACCTGGGGAGGATTTAACCTAGCTATCCTCAAGGTAAACCTGAATCCACTATCTTGAAAGAATCAAAGTTCATACAATAAGACTTACAAGCCCCCACGCTCGACTTCTTATTGCTACCCACCAGTAGAACTTACTGACACGACTACGTGCAAGCTCCGAGACCACAGACTCCTTCTTTCTTGGATTCTCTACCAGATACAAGCACCCATGCTTGTTTTTCTTTAGGCTTCAATGGCAGCAACTGAGTTGATCATCAAGGTATAGATAACATCTCCTCCTTGAAAACCCTAAGTTTTGTGTAAAGGAAAGCTCCTCTAGATCTCACAAGAGATTTACACAAAACAGAAAATATGAGCAATAATACAACTCTCAAGCAACCAAGACTTTAGAGAGGTTTGGGTACAAAACCCTAAAACCAAAAGAGGCACAAAAGGCACTCTAATCTCTCTCTCTTCAGTCTCAAAAATGTGGCTTAGGGTTTCCTTTATATAGTGGGAGAAGTAGATCTAAAACCCTAATCCTTAACGGGCTTAAGCTGCTGTTTAGACCGACTTAAAATTCTGCAGATACGATTTTCGATTGATCGAGCCTGTTCTTCGATCGATCGAACCAGGCAGAATATGAAGTCTTCTTCCTGCAGCTTGTATGTTCTTGAATCTTGACTTGAATCACCTTGAGCATTGTCAAATAAAACCTATAGACTCTAAGATCTATATCTAGACAAGTTTGTGTTCACGATTTGCCAATTATTCTAAACATTTAGAACCTAACAGCTTCTACTTATGGTTTTCTCATTCTTGGTTCCTTGTGGTACAGCTCCTTTGTTCATGAATGTTTGCTTTATACTTTCTGATTCCTCACTGCATGATTGGGTGCTTGAGACCCATTTGTCCTTCGTAGCCATTTTGATCTTATTTGGGCTATGTTGTGCATCCTAGGGATCCTCGGGCTCTGGCAGTTTCTGGGATTCTGGCCCAGTTCTCCTTATTGGGCTTCTTTTGGCTTACTGATTTTGGCTGGTTAGGCCTTTCCTTTGCTTCATGGATTTTAAAACCCTTTTTCCTTCATGGGTCTTTGGATCCCAATTCTTTGGACTTCTCACCCTTTTCTTCTTTCTTTTCCTTTTCTCTTCATTACGGGAGCCCAGCTCTTTTATTTCTTTAGCTTTATTTCTCATGAAGTTAACCCAATGTGTTATTTCTTTGGGCCTTGGGCTGTGATTAATTTTGAACCTCAACAAAGAGCAAATATGTTATATTGTTATTTTTTCAGTTAAGTCTTAATGAAAACTTATGATTCTTAAAATATTTGATTTTGTAATGTCTAAAATATTCCCACTAAATTTTAATATCCCAAAAATTTTCTTCACGTATTTTGAGTTTTAGATAATAGTAATTCTTGGAAAATTGGAATAATGATATAAGGTGTTTTATTTGTTATCTAAAGAACATTGATTTTCTATGTTTAAATTTTTGAAACTTATAATTTATCCAATGGAAAATTCGATGACACATGCCTTTTGTTATCTTTTTTTTATTTTTTTTTTTTTTATTTTCTTAACAAAACTCAGTTGTTTATTATTGGAAAATGATAATATTCATTATCATTCTTAGAAGTTTTTAGTGAGTGAATATATTGACTTTAGCAAATAAGTACTAAAAAACTATTATAGTAAAATAGATATTTATATGTAAAATAGCTATCCTAATTTTGTGGTTGATCAAAATTCTTATACAAATGAAATTAACTTTTTATGACATAATTATCAAAATTCTTAAAATTAATGTCTCTTTTGATTGATGTAAATTTCTATGTACTGTAAAAATTAAATGATTTATATCTTTATTTTGTAATACAAATAAAATTTATAATTGACCTTAATTATTACTTTTTTTTTTCATGGCAAGCACGTGCCTTGCACATGCTGCCTTCACTAGTCCATATATAAAAAGCGCAACGCAAACAGTAATTCGCTACAGTGAATTTGGTTAGTTCAACCCGCACTGTTCATTAGCCTCTTTTTTTTTCCAATAAGCCGATTCACAATTATTGACAATCTGCACTGTTCATCGGCCTTTTTTTTTTTTTTTCACAATACGCCGGTTTTGATTGTGCTCTTTTGTCTTTTCTCTTAAATATTTATATGTGCATACACAGTTACACTGACACAACAAATTTTTACAATATTTTTACAATTATTGAGGTGTCAATTTTTTAAAGGTCAAAATAAAATAATAAAATAAGAGACTAAGATCAATCACAACTGAAAATAAATATATTATAAAAATATTATAATATCTTTTTCTTGTCACAATATTTTCACAATCATCGACATCTCAGTTCCTTATAGATCAAAATAAAATAAAATAAAAAGAAATACTATGTCTACAATATTTTCACAATAATTTCACAACAAATTTTATGTGGCAAAGTATTTTTGATGGATAAAAAAATGATATCAGTAGTGGGCTCAGTTTAAAACCAATAACAACTTATCGTTTAGAATTTGTTTTAAAAATGTTATAGATGTAGCATTTCTCTCAAATAAAATAAAAAATATATATTCGGATCCTAAAAATGAAAGTATTGTGAAAATGTTGTGATATTTTATTGTATTCTTAGACTTCTTTTTTAGTATATATAGTCAAATTGGGTGAACCAAAATTCACGGTTTTACACACAATTTTCTTGTGTTGTCTTTTTGTTTGTTTTTTTTTTTTTAATGCATAATTTTAAAACCAGTAATTATTTTTCACTTAAGATTTGTTCTGAAAATGTTGTGGACATAAGAAAAATAAAATAATAAAATATCAAACTGGGGCCTACCACAGCTGGAAATAAAAAATATTGCGAAAATGTTGTGACATTTTGTTATATTCCTAAACTTCTTTTTTGTGTGACATTTTGTTATGTTCCTAGGCTTCTTTTTTTGTTTAGTAAAATTCGGTAAGCCAAATGTCATTGTTTTAGGCATAATTTTCTTCAATTGGCTTTTTATTTGTTTTTCTTTTAAATGCACAGTTAAAAGTGGTTAGCCCAATTTAAAACCAGCAACAATTTACCACCTAGGATTTATTATGAAAATATTGTAGACGTAGCATTACTCTAAAATAAAATAATAAAATATTAGACCAGGACCCACCATAGCTAGAAATAAAGGTATTGTAAAAATATCGTGACATTTTGTTGTGTTCCTAGACTTCTTTTTTGGTTTAGTCAATTTGTTGAACCAAAATTTATTGTTTTATACACAGGTTTTTTAGGTTGATTTTTTTTAACATATTGTTTCAAGTTTAAAAGAAAAACACATTGTTTTACACACACACACACAAATTGACGAAGTAGCACTTTCCTCCTTTATGTTTGGGGTAGTTTCATTCTAGTGTGCAATGTCTAAAATACTCCTACTAAATTTTAATGTCCCAAAAAATTTCTTCATGTATTTTGAATTTTATGTGGTAGTCATGCTTGGAAAGTTAGAATGATGATATATGGTATTTTATTTGTTACCTAGAGAATACTAATTTATTAGGTTTAAATTTTCTAGACTTATAATTTTATCTAATAGAAACTTTGATGACAAATGTCTTTTGTTATTTTGTTCTTTTTTTAATTTTTTTTTCCTGGTTAAAAGGGTGTTCATTAAAAATAAGTAAGCTAAACATCGTAGTTAGACTCATAAAATAAGATGATAAAGAATGAAGTATGAATAACAAAATTTTTATTGTAGATGACTGCAAGCATTTAATTTGATGAAGATCTTCAAAAAAATTGTATCATATATCATCATTCATTGCGAAAATTTAAATATTATGGAAAGATGATGACATTCATTATCATTCTTTATAGCATTTTTTGATGAGTAGATATTACATTTAGTGAATAGGTTCTAAGAAATTTTCATAGTAAATAGATATTCAAATAACTATTTTAAATTTAAGTACATGACTTCATACTTCTTCAACAAAAAAAATCTATATTAATTTTCTCACTAAAGGGGCAGCACGTGCCTTGCACATGCAACCCACACTAGTATATATAAAAAGCGCGAATGCGCAAATAGTGATTTTGTAAAGTGCATTTGGTTTGTTCAACCCGCACTGTTCATTGGCCTTTTTTTTTTTTCTTCGCCGGTTTTGTTTGTGCTTTTTGTCTTTTCTTTTAAATATTTATTATTTATATGTACATATTCAGTTACACCAACTTAACAAATTCTTACAATATTTTCACAATTATTTGACAATCTGCACCGTTCATTGGCCTCTTTTTTTCTTTTCTTTTTTCTTTTTTCCCCAGTACATTGGTTATGCTTGTGCTCTTTTTGTCTTTTCTTTTAAATATTTATATGTGCATACACCGTTACACTAACACAACACATTCTTACAATATTTTTACAGTTATTGAGGTGTCAATTTTTTAAAGGTCAAAATAAAATAGTAAAATAAGAGACTGAGAATTACTACCATCTAAAACTCAAAATACGTGAAGAAAATTTTTGGGATGTTAAAATTTAGTGGGAGTATTTTAGACATTACACAATAAATATTTTAAGAATCATAAGCTTTTATTAAGGTTTAACTGAAAGAATAACAATATGACATATTTGCTATTTTTCAAAATATTAAAGGAAAAATTTCTTGATTTTAAAATTTAAGGAGTAATTCTATGTCCACAACATTTTCACAATAATTTCACAACAAATTTTATGTGGCAATGTATTTTTGATGGATAAAAAAGTGATATCAGTAGTAAGCTCAGTTTAAAACTAATAACAACTTGTCATTTAGAATTTGTTCTAAAAATATTATGGATGTAGCATTTCTCAAATAAAATAAAATAAAAATATCTATTCGGATCCTAAAAATGAAGGTATTGTTAAAATGTTGTGATATTTTGTTGTATTCTTAGACTTCTTTTTTAATATAGTCAAATTGGGTGAGCCAAAATTCACGATTTCACACAATTTTCTTGTCTGGTCTTTTTGTTTGTTTTTTTTTAATGCATAATTTTAAAACCAGTAATAATTTTTCACCAAAAATTTGCTATGAAAATGTTGTGGACGTAAAAAATAAAATAATAATTTACCACCTAGGATTTATTATGAAAATTTTGTGGATGTAGCATTACTCTAAAATAAAATAATAAAATATCAAACTAGAACCCACCATAGCTAGAAAAAAAGGTATTGTAAAAATATTGTGACATTTTGTTGTGTTCCTAGACTTCGTTTTTGGTTTAGTCAATTTGTTGAACCAAAATTCATTGTTTTATGCGTAATTTTTTTAGGTTGATGTTTTTAACACATTGTTTCAAGTTTTTTTTTTTTTTTAAAAAAACACATTGTTTTACACACACGCGCGCGCACACACACACACACAAATTGACGAAGTAGCACTTTCCTCCTTTATGTTTGGGGTAGTTTCATTCCCTCCTAAACTAAAGTTGAATAATTTTCTCATTTATATTTTGTAAATGATCATATATTCCTATTGTTACTCTCTTAATTAAATCCTAACGAAATCTTATAATTCCTAAAATATTCCATTGTGCAATGTCTAAAATACTCCTACTAAATTTTAATGTCCCAAAAATATTTCTTCTTGTATTTTGAATATTATGTGGTAGACTAATAGTCATGCTTGGAAAGTTAGAATGATGATATATAGTGTTCTATTTGTTACCTAGAGAACACTAATTTATTAGGTTTAAATCTTCTAAACTTATAATTTTATCTAATAGAAACTTTGATGACAGATGTCTTTTGTTATTTTGTTCTTTTTTAAATTTCTTTTCCTACTTAAAAAGGTGTTCATTAAAAATAAGTAAGCTGAACATCGTAGTTAGACTCATAAAATAAGATGATAAAGAATGAAATATGAATAACAAAATCTTCATTGTAGATGGTTGCAAGTATTTAATTTGATGAAAATCTTCAAAAAAATTGTAGCATATATCATCATTCATTGCGAAAATTTAAATATTGTGGAAAGATGATGACATTCATTATCATTCTTTGTAGCATTTTTTTGGTGAGTAGATACTACATTTAGTAAACAGGTTCTAAGAAATTGTCATAGTAAATAGATATTCAAATAGCTATTTTAAATTTAAGTACATAATTTCATACTTCTTAAAAAAAAAAAAAAATCTATATTAATTTTCTCACTAAAGGGGCAGCACGTGCCTTGCATGTGCAACCCACACTAGTATATATAAAAAGCGCCAATGCGCTAAAGCTACAATAACAAAAACAATAATTTGGTTTGTTCAATCATTGCACTGTTTCGCTGCCTCTTTCTCTTCTTCTTTTTTTCTTTAAATATTTATAGAGCTGTTAGTTAACACAATAAATTGCCACAATATTTTTCACAATTGTTGAGGTGTTAATTCCTTATAGGTCATAATAAAATATTATATTAGAATCAACCACAACTAAAAATAAAGGTATTGTGAAAAAAGAAGTGCTACATCTACAATATTTTTCACAACATTTTCATAACAAAAGTGTGAATGCGTAAAGTTATAGTAGTAGCTACATTTTTTTTTTTAGTTTGTTCAATTTGCACTGTTCATTGGCCTTCTTCTTTTTTTTCGGTAATATCGCCCGTGTTAGGATATGTGCCCTTTAAATCCTATTGTATGATGCTATGTATGACATTATATTCTATGTAATAAACTTGTTTTATTATTATCTAAAATAATGGTAACATGAATATCTGGACATTATCATATAGTCCATGAGATGCATAGTATGTAATTTAGTCACAGAAGATATAAATCACAAGTTATTTGTAAATTCAGAATTTTAGTTCGTAGTTGGTAATGAAATTGGGCATTTTATCTGCGAAAACTATAACATATCAACTAAGATGATTTGTCTTAATCATGGAAGTGGAGACTTCTAGTTGATATGTTTTAAGTGTTAAGACATATTGAACTGGACCATTGTGAGATTTATTATTCTACCAACGACTGTCAAATGAATAATAAATCTCACGACTTCTATTTACATAAACTCTCAATCCTAAGAGAATAATGAACCTGATCATGAAATGTAGGTTGCTTTGATAAGGAGTGAGATCGAAAGTCACGATCAAAACCTCAGTATGTTGGGCAGCCACATTTAATGTTGAAGGAATATATATTCTGAAGATGGAATTCATAATCTCTTAACGGAGATATAAAATATTCTCTTAAGATAAGTTTAATGAGTTTGGTTATTCAGAGTGTTAGGCTTAACCACTTTAGTAAGAAGTTACTAAAGTATATATTTATGAAATTAGATTTCATAAATATATGATGAATAAATTAAAGGATTAAACCAGGTACTCAAGGATTAAGATGTAGTAATCTTCAAAGTGGCAGTCAACATTCATGACTTTGTATTACTATGAATATTTTAATGAAAGGGTTGAATGTATAATAAAGTCTTGGGATATAATTTATTAATAAGGCCTAGAGTGCAATTATATTTATATAGTGGTATTAAATATAATTAATGTTAATTTTGAGATTGTCAATAGTTGACAAAAAAGCCCAAAACCCATTGGAGCTAGAGTCTTATTTGTCCCTTTTGGTCCCACTCCAAGCCACATACTAAAGCCCAATTGGAATGGCGCAAAAGGCTAGCCCAATTAGATAATCAGTTATATATAAGGAGAGAAACATACAGAATTTGGTAATGTATGGTAATGTATGAAAATGGTGTGTTTGTGAGTGTAAGCCACTCTATTATTCTCCTTTGAACACATATGTATAAACTGATTGAGAAACCACACTTCTTGGGCATAAGTGGAATTGGAGTAAAAATTAAAAGTGCTCTCAAGTATTTCTAATATTTGGTTTTGAATTTCACCGCACCAAAGTACGTTCTCTTGTTCTTAAATTCTGAAATTTGCATAGTACATGTTATCAATTGCAAATGAAGTAGATCCGTTAATTTTCTGTTGCGTATGTTTTGTATGCGATACAAACTATGTTTTTCCTACAGCCCGGTCAACTCTTTTTTTTATTTTTTTTAATATAGAGCTGTTAGTTAACACAACAAATTGTCACAATATTTTTCACAATTGTTGAGATGTTAATTCCTTATAGGTCAAAATAAAATATCATACTAGAACTAACTGCAACTAAAAATAAAGGTATTGTTATACTGATACAACAAATTTCACAATTATTGAGGTGTCACTTTCTTATAAGTTGACATAAAATAATAAAATATGAGATAATGACCAACCACAATTGAAAATAAATGTTTTGTAAAAATGTTGTAACACTTGTTGTGTGAATGTGTAAAAACTACTGTAGTAACTTTAATACTTTTTGATTTATTCAATATGTATTGTTCATCACTTCATTAACCCCCCTTTTTTTTCTTTTTCTTTTTTTTCAGTCATCGGTTTGTGCTCTTTTTTTTTTTTAATATTTATATGAGCTGGCATATATATTGTTATACTAACACAACAAATTTCACAATACACAATTATTGAGGTGTCAATTTCTTATAGGTCGAAATAAAATAATAAAATATGAGACTGTAACTAACCACAACTGAAATAAATGTTTTGTGAAAATATTATAACACTTGTTGTTATCACAATATTTTCACAATTGTTGAGATCTCAATTTCTTATAGATCAAATAAAAAATTGCTAAGTCCACAACATTTTCACATTAATTTTACAATAAATCATAGGTGGTAAGCTACTATTGGTGGATAAAAAAGTGGTATGAGTCATGGGTCCATTTTAAAATCAGTAACAACTTGTCATCTAGAATTTTTTATGAAAATATTATGGAGATAACATTTCTATAAAATAAATAATAATATATCAAACCGAAACTTACCCCAGCTGAAAATAAAGGTATTGTGAAAATATTGTGACATTTTGTTGTGTTCCTAGACTTCTTTTTTAGTTTAATCAAATTTGGTGAGTAAAAATTCACTGTTTCACGCACAGTTTTCTTCTGTTGGTTTTTTGTTTGTTGTTTTTTTAATGCATAGTTTAAAGTGGTTGTCCCAGTTAAAAATCAATAACAATTTACCATCTAGGATGTAGCATTACTCTAAAATAAAATTATAAAATATCATACCAAGGCCCACCATAGCTAAAATAAAGGTATTAAGAAAATATCATGACATTTATTGTATTCTTGACCCTTTTTTTTTGTTTAGCCAATTTGTTGAGCCAAAATTCATAATTTTACGGACAATTTTCTTGGGTTTTTTAACACATTGTTTAAAGTAATTATAGAAATAAAAATAAAAATAAAAACTTTCCCCCTTTATGTTTGGGGTAGTTTCATCCCCCAATTTTAAAATTGAATAATTTCCTCCTTTATATTTTGTAGACAAGCGTATAGTCCTTGCTGTTATTCTCTTAGTTAAATTCTAATAAAATCTTATGATTCCTAGAATATTTCATTGTGCAATATCTAAAATGCCTCACAAAATTTTAATGTCCCAAAATTTTCTTCATATATTTTGAGTTTTGTGTATTAGTCATACTTAGAAAGTAAAAATAGTGATCTATGGTATTCTATTTGTTACCTAGAGAACACTAATTTATTAGAGGTTTAAATCTTCTAGATTTATAATTTTATCTAATAAAAACTTCAATGACATATGTCTATTTGTTTTCTTTCTTAAAAAGGTGTTCATTAAAAATTATGTAAGCTATGCATCGTAGTTAGGCTCATAAAATAAAATAATAAAGAAGGAAGTATGAATAACAATTACTAGTATATACTAATATTGTGGAGGCATGGCTTTTTCTTTTTGAATGGTGTGGGAATTCGATCTAGAAAGCAAAATAGCCGACACACCACGCGTGACCCTTTCTCGTAAGTTTCTAGGAGAAGTTATTCTGTGTTTCCGTTGCATGTTTCTTCTCCCTCACATGAGGGTGGACCTCACATGCAACGGAAACAGGGTGAATTTTTCCAGTATCTAGAGGGACTTCTTAAAAAAGTTTCTAGAGGGTGGGCCAGAGAGAGAGAGAGGTTTCCAATCCATCAAGTTTTGTTTAGGGTCCCACTCTGGTGAATGTGGACATTTAGAAAAATAAAGGCCCAATTATGGATTTTTTTGGCTACTTTTGCATGTTTTCTTTCCTTTGATTGATATATCTTTTTACATCTTAAGGCTTATTTGAAACTGACAACATTAACTTATCTTTGAAGTTGTAAATATTTAATTCAAGCTCATGAACCATTTTCATTTTGTGTTAGTACTTGGAAAAAACACGACCTTAAATCTAAAAATGAGTTACTTGTGTGTAAACTGAAAGTTGACTACTGAACCAGCTTAGTCACTTATGAAATTCTATTAGGGGCACTTCAGCATTGCTCCCTAAAATAAAAATAATTTTCTCTACTGTTATTATGCCTAAGAATAGATATAGGGATGTAACTTTTTCTACAATTATGTTCACAACTTGTTAAAGTAGCATATTATAAATAATGAAAAAAATATATATATAAATGATGGGTTCAAAATTGAAAGGAAAATAGTGTTCAGCTTAGTATCTAATAAACTTCATTCACAATCCTATAAACTACTTTATCAATTTAAAATACAACTAAATATTTTATAATCCTTTCTTTTAGAGAGTTTCAATCTATAACGTTCGTTCTTAATAATTGCTTTTTATCATCATACTAAGAATCTTAATTGATTTTTGGTGTAAGCGAAGACTGAGCCCTACATCTCTTATTTGACGACAATAATCTTTACTAGTTGAGTTAACTGGAACTCACAAATATGAAACGTATAGTTTGCTCCGTAATTGTCCCAAGTGCGAAGGAAGGAATGAAAGCTGCTAGACCAAAGGAAAATTTGAAATGGGTACCACCTCCCCAAGGCTGGTTCAAAGTTAATGTTGATGGAGCTATCTTCAAAGAGACTAATAAAGCAGGCATAGGTGTGGTGGTGCATGACAGTCAAGGATGGGTGTTGGCTGCTTTGTCGGAGAAATTGGAAGGTGCGCAAAATGCAGAGGTCATTGAGGCATTGGCTATCCGACAGGCTATCAAGTTTGCAATTGAGACTAGTTTTAGTCATGTCATAATTGGCTACAAAAAAAGTGCCTATTAGCGACCAAGAATTTTTGACGGACCCAAAAAGCCCTCTCAAAAAATCTTATTTGCGATGGCAAAATAAAGCCCTCGCAAATACTTGGTAAAATGTGAAATATTTGTGACCAACAAGAAAAACTGTCGCAATTATGTGTTATAGCAGTCACAAATACTAATATTTTGGAGGGAAATTTTCTCTCCATATTATTTGCGAGGGACAATTAAAGATCTCTCGCAAAAAGTGTATTATTTGTGACGGTTAAAAAAAAGTCGTCACTAATACTAAATTATTTGCGAGGGCTAGGATCGACCTTCACAAATAATCATTAAAATGTCAAAAATTTTGGAGGGAAATGTTCCCACCAAATTATTTCCGAGGGACAATAAAAATCCCTTGCAAAAAGTTTATTTTTGTGTGGGTTAAAAATATGCCCTTACTAACACTAAATTATTTGCGAGGGCCACGATTGACCTTCGCAAAAAATCATTAAAATATTATTTTTTTTGGAGATAAAAGTTATTCTAAAATTCAAAGAAAAATAAAAAGAAACATATAAACATATAGCACTTTGTATTTTTTAAATGAACCTTTTGTTTACAGTCTAAAAAAAAACTTTTTATATACATCCTATATAAGAAATGTCTGTCCTTATTTTCTAAACAATTGTACCCATAAAAAATTGATTACACTTTCAACTTCAAAATGGTAGCCTAAAATTCAAGAATTTCAGCCTTTTGTACTCTCTCTCTCTCTCTCTCTCTCTCTCTCTCAAAAGTGAATAAAAATTTCTTCTCATTAAAATAATATATAAAAGATGAGTTTATAAATCAAATGATAAATTACATCCGATTGGCATGAAAAATGGCATGCATGTTAAGACCATATAGAACATGTAATCCAACGATTGGATTTTCAAAATATAAATTCAATAATAAGTTATTGGGTGACATAACATTTTTTAGAGTTACATTACGTGTAACTTGAACTCAACTCTATATTTCTTAATTCGATGTGAATTTTGACATATCTACTGTTAGATTACATTATTTTCATATATTTTTCATGCTTATAAATTTCAAGGTGATGAAATATTAATTGCCATGTCATCAATCAATTGTTTAAATTCAAGCTTTTGTAGTTTAAAATAATGCATAAAAGATGAGTTTATAAATCAACGGTAAATTACATCCGATTGGCATGAATGTTAATACCATATAGAACATGTAATCCAACGGTTGGATTTTCAAAATATGAATTCAATAATAAGTTATTGGATGGTGTAATAATTTTTAGAGTTACGTCAGGTGTAACTGGAACTTAACCCTATATTTCTTAATTCGATGTGAATTTTGATAAATCTACTGTTAGATTACATTATCTTCATATATTTTTCATGCTTACAAAATTTCAAGGTAGTCAAAGATTAATAGGCATGTCATTAATCAATTGTCTAAATTCAAGTTTTTATAATTTAAAATAACGCATAAAATATGAGTTTAAAGATCAAATGGTAAATTACATCTGATTGGCATGAAAATTGGCATGCACGTTAAGAACATATAGAACATGTAATCCAATGGTTGGATTTGCAAAATATGAATTTAGTAATAAGTTATTGGGTAGTATAACATTTTTTAAAGTTACATTAGGTGTAACTTGAACCCAACCCTATATTTCTTAATTCGATGTGAATTTTGACAAATCTACCGTTAGATTACATTATATTCATACATTTTTCATGGTTACAAAATTTCAAGGTGATCAAAGATTAATAGGCATGTCATCAATCAATTGTCTAAATTCAAATTTTTGTAGTTAAAAATAATGCATAAAAGATGAGTTTATAGAACAAATGGTAAATTACATCCGATTGGCATGAAAATTGGCATGCATGTTAAGACCGTATAGAACATATAATCCAACGGTTGGATTTTCAAAATATGAATTCAATAATAAGTTATTGGGTGGTGTAACAATTTTTTGAGTTACATCAGGTGTAACTTGAGCCTAACCCTATATTTCTTAATTCAATGTGAATTTTGACAAATCTACCGTTAGATTACATTATCTTCATATATTTTTCATGCTTACGAAATTTCAAGATGATCAAAGATTAATAGGCATGTCATCAATCAATTGTCTAAGTTCAAGTTTTTGTAGTTTAAAATAACGCATAAAAGATGTGTTTAAAGATCAAATGGTAAATTACATCCAATTGGCATGCATGTTAAGGACATATAGAAAATGTAATCCAACGGTTGGATTTTCAAAATATGAATTCAGTAATAAGTTATTGGTTGGTGTAACAGTTTTTAGAGTTACGTCAAGTGTAACTGGAACTCAACCCTATATTTCTTAATTCGATGTGAATTTTGACAAATCTACCGTTAGATTACATTATCTTCATACATTTTTCATGGTTACAAAATTTCAAGGTGATCAAAGATTAATAGGAATGTCATCAATCAATTGTCTAAATTCAAGTTTTTGTAGTTTAAAATAATGTATAAAAGATGAGTTTATAGAACAAATGGTAAATTACATCCGATTGGCATGAAAATTGGCATGCATGTTAAGACCATATAGAACATATAATACAACGGTTGGATTTTCAAAATATGAATTCAATAATAAGTTATTGGGTGGCGTAACATTTTTTTGAGTTACATCAGGTGTAACTTGAGCCCAACTCTATATTTCTTAATTCGATGTGAATTTTGACAAATCTACCGTTAGAGCATCCACAGCAGTGGATGTAAAATTTTAGCTATTTAGCTACACAAAAAGTCACTTTATCTATTTTACCTACACACATGCTACAGCAGTGAATCTATTTTAGCTTTTAACACAATAAAATAATATGAACACTACAATAAAATAATATAACCACTACAATAAAATAATATATCTCACTACCCAAAAAATACATCCACAGCACCAACCACAACCACTCTACCATCAGCCACAACCACAGCCACAGTCATAACCACCACCACCACCACCACCACAGCAGGAAAAAAAAAAAAAAAAAAAAAACCCATAGCACCATAAAACAAACCCGCAGTACACCACAAAACAAACCCACAGCCACAAATCACAAATCGAACCCACGCCGATACGATCCACCACCAACAAAACGACCCACCGTTGGGCTTCGGCGGCGTGGGTCTGAGTGACCGGAGTTGAGCTTCGGTGACGTTGGGCTTCGGCGGCGTGGGTCTAAGGGACCGGAGTTGAGCTTCGGTGACGTTGGGCTTCGAGGGACCGGAGTTGAGCTTCGATGACGTTGGGCTTCGGCGGCGTGGGTCTGAGGGACTGGAGTTGAGCTTCGGTGACGATGGGCTTCTATGGGAGTTAAGAGACCGGAGTTGAGCTTCGGTGACGTTGGGCTTCGGCGGCGTGGGTTTGAGGGACCGGAGTTGAGAGAGTGAATGGAGAGACCGGACCGGAGTTGAGAGAGTGAAATGAGAGAGATGAGCTTCAGAGTCCCTGAGATGAGAGTGAATGAAAGAGAGAGAGAGGCACGGATAAATAAAAGAATAAAAAAGAAATGAGGCAGTGGAAGCCGATGGAATAAAATAATAGAAGCCGGGTGATAAAATAATTTTTTTTTTTTTTAGCTCTCATGAACAGTGCACATCTATCTATAGATGTGCACTGTAGCAGTGGAGCTAAAAAAAATGGATTTAGCTCCACTGCTGGAGCATCATTTGAGCAGCAGTGTAGCTAAAATTTAGCAATATAGCAATATAGCTACACTACTGCAAATGCTCTTAGATTACATTATCTTCATATATTTTTCATGCTTACAAAATTTCAAGGTGATCAAAGATTAATAGGCATGTCATCAATCAATTGTTTAGATTCAAGTTTTAGTAGTTTAAAATAATGCATAAAAGATGAGTTTATAGATCAAATGGTAAATTATATCCGATTGGCATGCATGTTAAGACCATATAGAACATGTAATCCAATGGTTGAATTTTCAAAATATGAATTGAATAATAAGTTATTGGGTGGTGTAATAGTTTTTAGAGTTATATTAGGTGTAACTTGAACCTAACCCTATATTTCTTAATTTGATGTGAATTTTGACAAATCTACCGTTAGATTACATTATCTTCATATATTTTTCATGCTTACAATATTTCAAGGTTATCAAATATTAATAGCCATGTCATCAATCAATTGTTTAAATTCAAGTTTTTGTAGTTTAAAATAATGCATAAAAGATGAGTTTATAGATCAAATGAATTGGCATGTATGTTAAGACCATATGGAACATGTAATCTAACGGCTAGATTTTCAAAATATGAATTCAGTAATAAGTTATTGGGTGGTGTAACATTTTTTTGAGTTGCATCAGGTGTAACTTGAACCCAACTCTATATCTCTTAATTCGATGTGAATTTTGACAAATCTACCGTTAGATTACATTATCTTCATATATTTTTCATGCCCCTGAAGCCTAATAAATTATTGAAATACCCCCAAAACATCAAAAATGACCTAAGCACCCCCTAAGATAGTGAAAATGATCGAAGTACCCCTTATGCCTAAAACTAGCCAAAATACCCTCGATTACTTGAATAAGACCAAAGTACCCTATAAGTCTAATAAATGACCAAAATGCCCCCAAAAAAACAAAAAAATGTCCAAAACACACCCGACACCCAGAAAAAGACTGATACACCCCCAAAACATAAAAAATGACCGAAATACCTCCTAAAAGCTAGAAAATGACAAAAGTACCCCCATGCCTGAAAAAGGTGGAAAACCCTCGATTACTTGAATAATACCAAAATAGCCCTATAAATCGAAAAAATGACCACAATCCCTTGTAACCACAAAAAATGTCCAACATACACTTGATACCGAAAAAAAGGCCAATGCACTGCAAGAAAAAAAGAAATTACCGAATTACCTCTGAAACCTAAATAATGACCGAAACACTCTCGAAACTTTAAAAAATGACCAACCCCACCCCCCCAAAGCACATAAAATTACCAAAATACCCCCAAAAACATGGAAACCGACCATAAATATCCCCCTATGTTTGAAAAAGACCAAAATACCCCTTGATGACTAAAATAAGACCAATATACCCCTATAAATCAAAAAATGACCACAACGCCCCCTAATCGTTGGAGCTGTCTAAAAATAACCGATACACCCCTAAAGCATAAAAAATTATCGAAGAACCTATAAAGGCAACATTATAATGATAGAAAAATTAGAGAAATGTTAGAGCATGACCGAAATACCCCCCAAAACATAAGGAGTGTTTTTTAAAATTAAAAAAAAAAAAAAAAAAAATTTCCTTCAAGTTCAAAATAAAGAAGATATTTGAGGTGAAAAAGAAAAAAAGAAAAAACCAAACCACCAAACCGATTAAACCGAGCCAATCAAACCGCACCGCTATAGGTTGGAAAACCGATCCTAATCGTTATGCATCGGTTTTAATTATTACAAAACCGATCTCTATCGGTTTGGTAACAAATTTGAAAAAAAATCGAGCTGACCAAACCATGCACATCCCTAAATGTGAGGATGATTTTTTAGGATAAAGTGACCCAAAAAAAAAAAAAACTACTGTAATATGTTAATGTAATCAATGTAAACTTCTTTTTCCGTAAAAAAATAAAAAATTAAAAAAAATCACATGTGATTGTGATTGCCGCCAAGAAAATTCAGGGTTCCCACTCAAAATTTTTGGGTTCCCACTAAATTAACTTTTGTTCTCCCACATGTGCACACTTAAACAAAACACACTCTCTCTCACTCTCATCACTCTCAGTAACGAAAAAAAAAATCAGACCTCACTCTCTCTAACTCTCCCTCTCTCTCCCTTGCCGATCAACCTACCTTCGAATCGCTGTCCATCACGCTGCTGCTGTCCTCCGATCTAAGGCTTTACACCGTCCAATCCGCCGCTACAGCTTTTCCCACCCATCTCGCCGCCGCCGTCCTTCATCTCTACTGGGAATGGGGCCGATATAATCGGTCCTACCCTCTGCCGCCGACACCAACAACCTCCACCACAGCCACCGCGGCCATCCCCGGACTCTTCCTCTCCCTCAGCTGCCCAAAACGCTCCTGAAGGTATACGAATTCCTAAACTTTTTTGCATGTTTTGTGCATTTATTTGCTTTGATTTTATTTAAGTTTGTGATATAATGATATTATACATGAGTTTGTTAGGTTTTCAGCACATATATGGTTTGATTTTGGACTTAGGCATTTGGGTTTGGATTGTTAAATGCTTGAATTTTGATTTAATTATTTCAGTCCAAATACTGTTCATTCGCCCTTTATTTGTAACGTGGTATTTATTGTTGAACTTGGATTTATATTGCAATAGGAATTTATAGTTTTGTGTATTGTGTGCTTGGTCCATTGGATGCCACTTAGGCCTCTTGACTACAAAGTGGTGGTGGTGCTCTCTTATCTCTTTAACTTCTGTCCTTGGTGAAGGAAGGCGTTGAGCCAGGTTCTTTGTGTGGCAGTAGTGCTAACAAAAATTTGACCATAGGCAATCTTGTTAAGGGGAGTATACCATTGATCACTTGGTGTTGTGTGTGTAAGGCAAGCACTGAATCAGTGGGTCATCTTTTGCATAATTTTTATTTTGTAGACTTTTTGTACTTGTTATTTGTCACCAAGTATCTGATGCAATGAATCAGTGGGTCATCTTTTGCATAATTTTTATTTTGTAGACTATTTGTACTTGTTATTTGTCACCAAGTATCTGATTTCATCAATAGGCTATGATACTTTACAAGCTAAGTACTTTCTCTGGCAATGAATGTTGTCTGAGTCGTGTTAAGGATGTTTATACTCTACATGCTGTATTTTTTTTTTTTTAATTTTTGGTACTCTATATGTTAGTGTGACTATGGCTATGCTAGACATGACATGAAATTTTTTGTTTTTATGTAAAATTGAGTCAAATACACTGACACTAGGCAACTAATTTTGTTGATTAAGATCGTCTTTCGTGTGTATCATGTATGGAACAAGACATAATTAATTTAAGATTGCATGATGAATGGCATAATTAACTAATCTTCTTTGTGTTACTACTTACACCCACAAAAGCTTACTCCAAATGCCGTTCACTCCATCTGGCATGGCATGGGTAAACTATGTGTGTATAAATTACCAAATCTTAGTTAGTTAAATTCCTAGTGTTCCGTTTCCCTCACATTATCAATCTTTAGCTTTTCATGACTGCAACAACAAACTAACTTATATGCTCATATGGATTTCCTAATTTTTCACTCTATACAAACGTAAATCAAGTCTCAACTAGTGGCATTCTTACTATTACCAACTCTCTCTCTCTCTCTCTCTCTCCCTGTCCTTTGTGTTCATTATTGTATGCATTCATTAGTCTTTCTCTCTCTCTCTCTTTTTAAATATATTTTATAATTTCATAGTTGGGGAGGAGGGGATTTTCTGCTTGGATATCTCCATTAGAAACACTAGAATGTGCCAGTTTAGCTTCCAAAAAACAAAAAACGCTCAAATGACACTTCCTTCTCCCTTTATAATAGGATGGATTCAAGGCCCAAGAGTGTGTATGTAACTTACTAAAAAAAATATGTGTTGTTAATTATTTGGTATGAATAATTAGTCATCTGAAACCAATGGACATCATTTAATTTTAGTTGTCTTTTTTAACTAAATTAGCACTCTAAAATGGGAGATATTGGCCTTGAGCTGATTATGAGATATTGTCCTTTCTTTCTTCTAATGGATCTTTATTTTTAATGAGTTAGGTAGCTGACATTAAAAGGATGAATGGCTTGGCAACAGATCTTCAAATGTTTGCTTTGAAGACATTACAAATACCATTACCAGGAAGACATCCACCATCTCCCAGTTTGTCTAATGGGTCTGCTTCTCAAGGGTATGATATACTTCATCTCTACAAATAACTATTTTTACTTATAGTCTAGAAAGCACGGACGCGGCTGGGAGGGTGTCGCACTCGAGTCCGACGCGGGACGCGGCGTCCGACGTGGTTGACCGCGCGTCGGTGCCGCGTCTAAGTTTTTTTTTTTTTTTTTTCTTCTCGGATTCGCGCCGACTCGGCTTGATTCACGCCGACGCGGCTAGATTCGCGCCGAATTGGCTTCGATTCGCGCCGAACCGGGCCGTATCGGCCATATCGGGTCGTATCGGCCGGCGACCGAAACGGCCAATACGGCCGAAACAGGCCAAAATCGGCCTTGAAACTAGCCGGAAAAGCAAAAATTCTCACCTCAGAGGCATTGTAATGTGTTTCTTGCCTTCTTCTTTCTTTGTTTGTGAATCAAGGCATAGTAATGTGTTTTTTAAAAATATTTTAATAGTAAAAATATATAGAAAATATAAATAAAAATATTTTTAATAATTTTTTAATCGCCGAGTCCCGCCGCACCCGCACCCTACTTTTTCAAAAATTGCCGAGTCCCGCACCCGAGTCTCGAAACGCACCCGTGCTTCATAGCTTATAGTCGAGCTTATTATCATCCCATTGTTAGCCTTTAGTCTGCAAGGAGTTACTTATAAAAATAAATAAAAGAAAAATGGATTTTTTTTTTTTTTTTTTGGGTCTAGGATTTGCTCTAGCATGTCTTGTATCCACTAGTATACAATGCCATGATGGCTTCGTCTTCCTCTCACTTTATTATGCATTCATCAATTTACTTGCCCTTGAGTTTATGACACTTCATTCTTGTAGCATCCATGTTTCCAACACTTTGCTTTCTTATTGCATATATATGTTTAAGACATTACAAAAAAAAAAATATTTTTGTCTTCTTTGTGTCTATTGATGCATAGACAACACTATAGAGTGCCTTATTATAACTGTTTTTTTCATTGTTGGAGGCAATGAATTGTTCTTCTTATAATTGTGCATTTGCTTACAAAGCCAAGTGCGCAATAGTTGGATATGTTCATTTTAGTATTATACATTGCTATGCTCCATGCCTACACTTTTGGAGAGATCCTGACACTGGTGTTGGTGTACAAAGGCTAAATATCTACCCTTGGTCTTATCTATAAAAAAAAACTCTTGCTTCTTAGTGATTGTGATGGGATCTCAAAACTGATGTACAATGGATGCTAAATTATTTTAGTATTTGTCCCCTTTTGACTGTGTAAGCCTGAGATCATAGAGATCATGAGTTCATGATATACTTAAATTAATGAGATGTAGTATGGAAGTTTACAGGGCCTGGTCCTTTTTTTTTTTAAATGGTTAGAAATCTCCTAAGCTACTACCTGAATCCCTCCCCTGCCCCTCAACCCCTAGGAAGTACCTAGAGTGGTGCCATTAGACCAATTGGGTCATTGGCTATTCTTTTTACAATGCTAATAGCGAGTATAGGACTTACATTACCCAAGAAAAGTCAATGCATGGAGAGCATAAGGCATCATAAATCCCCACGACACACCACACCCAGGGTTGTGACATACTAATTGCAAGGAGTTCAAACATAGCAGACCCCAAACTTATCAACAACAAAAAAACTGAATGAGATTTTTTTTATTTTATATATTTACATAAAAGGTGTTGTTGAGATAAAGAGGCGTGTGGCCCATGTACACAGGAAATATTACAATGAGAAATTAAATCTAATAAATTTATAATTGAAAATAATTCTTACGCTGTCATCCATTCGGTCAAGGATTTGAAAAACAGCAATTTTCAGCTTTAAAATGGTCCTTTTACATTGCTCAAGATATGATTGAGTTTAAGACTTGTTCTTATATCTTTTGATTGATGAACTCCTTCATGTTTGAGGATTATTCCTTGAGCCACATATTCAAAACGAATGAGATTAACTTTTTACGATATAATTATCAAAATTCTTAAAATTAATATCTCTTTTAATTAATGTAAATCTCTATATGATTTAAAAATTAAATGATTCATATATTTGTTTTGTAATACAAATAAAATCTAAAATTGACCTTAATTACTACAGTACTTTTTTTCTACGGCAAGCACGTGACTTGCACATGCTGCCCTAACTAGTATATATATAAAAAGTGAATGCTCTTTCTACAGTGATTTTGGTTTAGTGAAGCTTTGTCCTTCTATTGAGCTAAAACGGTGCGTTTGGTTGAGGATGATAATTAAATGAAGAGAGAGACTGAGAGGCGAAAGGAGTGAGAGAGAGAGTGTTCCAGAACCTGCTCACTCGAATCAAATTTCTATCCGAAAAGAAAACCGGGTCCTTACTTGTCATGAAATGGACCGAAAAGAAAGACAATTGGAGTTACTGATGAAATGGATTGCATGGGATCATTTTACTTGTCATGAAATTCCCACCGTTTTAGAGGTATATATATATATATATATATATATTTCCTTTTTCTGTGATTGGTAAAACTTGTGAGATTGGGCTTTGAAGCTGAGTTGTATTCTTTGGAGTCCTGGCTGCCAAACTAAGTAGAATTGCTCTTTTTGTTAAAAATGCTTTTGCATTTAATTGATCTCTTACTCCAACTGAAGTGTTTCTTAAAGAAACTCTGTGATGTATGTAAATTTCAGGTTTTTGGTTATGCACAAATATTTGCAAAAATTGGAGTTGCAAGAGTTAAGGTGGACTCTGTAAATGCAGGGCTTAGCTAACCTGGTCTAGTTTCAGCAAGCATTGCTTTAAAGGTTGTTACTGTCAATTTGAGTTTATCCAAATTTGACAAGATGCCAAAGTTAACTTGAAGCTGCTTTAGCCACATGGTCTTTGGAACAAATAGCATTTATATCCTCTCCTCATAAACTACTAGTGGAAGGTTAGTATGGGTTTAATCTTTGTACCAATTATGCGTGAGTTGCTTTTATCATCAGAAAACCCAAAAAATGACTTTATTATAATATTTTTATGGCTTTAAATAACTAGAAAGTGTACAAGATTTTTACATGCAAGTAAGAAAATGATATTGAGAGGAGAGTTCTTCCTGGGAAATTTTGTTATGATAAATTATAATTTGTGAATGATTTAATATATAATGCCACATATTAACGACGTCCTGTTTGGAAACCAACTAAAAACTAACACTGATAAGACAATTGATGCCATTAATATGTTGTTAACGAATGTTTTAATGATACAAGTCACAGAATTTGACTCCTGATATTTTCTTAGTGGTTAGTGCAGGATGAAAATATCAGGAGTCAAATTCTGTGAACAAGTCAACAAAGTTGTTGCTAAAGCTTGCTGTTCTTTGGTATCCAAGGTATGAAGTCAACCAAATTTTAAGAGAGCTGTAGTTTTTCATTTTCTTTATTGCAAGCATAATGTCAAGACCAAATTCTCATGACAAATCTGGTGGAGTCACTGGTTTCAACTTTGAGTGTTCAATCATGATGGTTTCTGCAAACTTATTTGGTGAAGAGTCATGGAATAACTCTCACCTTCGATGAGGATAGTGGGCCTTATGGTGGATGAACATTTCTCTGTATGTAACCCAGAGGCCCAATTGGCCTCTAATGGACGCCAAAAGGAAAGAATTTTCTAACCTTGATCAGCAAGTTAACATCTTTATTGCTTTGATTATTGCTGCTTGTAGATGCGTTTAAGCACCTCTTATGTGTTTCATTTGATTAGTTGGCAGGAAGTGATACAAAAAAGATTGCCATTGTTGAGGGGGGCTATATGGATAGGCTAATCAAATTGTCAGCGATATTTCTGATGACCCTTCTGTCTTACAAGAAGGTAAAGGAGCTGCATAGTTATGGCATCTGCAATCAATTTATATATAGCCCTCACAATAGAGAAACTTTTAGTTCTTCAATCAAGTCTTATTGGATGTTAGTTTTGCCTTCCTAAAAGCTCTGTGTATACATTACAATCCATAATTAAACATTTATATTCGTCGATAACCTTGTAATTTAGTGGCATAACTTGATTTTCATTATAAGGAGAACCAAATTTTGAATCTCCCTTTATGCATTTGCTGTAACAACTGAATGATCAAAATAAACAAAATTTGCTAAATTCTGTGACTTGTATCATTACAACATTCGTTAACAATATACTATTAAGCTTCATCCCTTTGCTTACTACTTCCCAACTTCTAGGCCTTCGGTGCATCATATTAATATAGCCAACAAAAGACAATTGAATCATCCAACCCCACAAACCAACCTAAAAAGCTAACGCAATTGACATGTCCTGTTTCAAATTGGGAATTTAGCATTTATAAGTTTGAGCAGAAGACCATAGATTTGGTGGGAAGAATGAGAGAAGCAACAGAAGAAAAAACCCATTAATGGTTAAAACAGGAGGGAGGGACCAAAGGTCCAAAACCAATGAAAAGTTCAAGAGGCAAACAGAACCACCCATAAAAGCATTCTCAAGTCAAGCCCTGTAAACTTTGGACTATGGCTACACTACTGACAAGAAAAATCTATGAATTGGTTCTATCCTCAAATTTGTACAGTTGTATTGTTGTGAGGGTCTGGTTACTTAATTTCATTGGCTCCCTGGAAGAACCTGAAAAGTAAAAGGATTAAGTTCATTAGAAGGGAGGGCCAGCTCAAAGTAAAAAGGATGAATAACATTAAAAATGAAGCATTTATCCATTCAATTGCAGGCAACCTATGTCACAAAAAATCCTGGTTGCCAGTCATAATATCAAACAATAAAAGAATGGTTCTAGGATACCAATTGAATGCCAATCTGCTATTGGAACATCTAGTTGTATGCCTCCCTTTCCTAATCACGCCTATCAGTAACTGTTACAGTAATTAACATTCAGAATCCCATCCCACCTATTCAGCCAAAAAAAGTCCCACTACGCCTTAAAAACTTATTCCCAGTCCATATATATAGCTTGCATTAATGTACCAACTTTCTTCTTAGCAGCAGCAAACTCTTTCTTTATTCCAGCTGAAATAAAGAATAGTTACAAATAGGCTTTCAGAAGAAAACATATGTAATTTGACTATATATTTATCTTAAATATTGAACAATTAGTAAATGTTCATAAAACCAAAACATAATATCCTTCACAAATCACAACCATCTTATGTTTGAGACTACTTGGATCTGATGCACATAGATATTAAATGTGAAATCCAGAATGTTCAAACCAAAAACTGAATAAATTTTCATTTTTTTAAAAAAAAGTCATATAAAGAACTTAACTAAACATCTGTAGTCAAACTTCAAAAAAGAGTGATGAAAACCGGAATTGTCACTAACCATCATTAGGCTCCAGATCTTGGTGATTACATCGTTAAAATTAGATCCTATCTCATCAAACATGCTAGTAATTGTTTGATGGGGGAATAAACTGATTAAACCCCCTAGCAGGGGGAAAGGCAGAAGAGTAAATAAACCTTTTAAGAAACTTTTTAAGCAAAAGTAAACAAATATGGGTGAAAGTGAAGTAAAAATACTAATAAAACTGTGCATGCATATAATAACCATGCTATAGATTGCCACCGTTGCCAAAAAAAAGAACTCTAGACTAATACTTGATGAAAAAACATTATTAAAAAAAGTACCACAAAATCAACTGCAAGAAAAATCAGTAAAAATGAATATTCAAACATATCATATCATGATAACTAATTCAATCAAAAATAGTGTTCTAGTTAATTCAATGTGTCAAAAAAAATTAGTTCGTACTTACCATAAGAATCTCAAAACTGAAATCACTAAAAGGTGTCAATAGCAAACTGTGTGAATACTACTGCATAAATAATTTTAATCTAACAAAAAATAGATATAATGGATTAACCACAGTTTGCACCGGAAACATGTAAACTGAATTTAAATTTTCAAACAAAAGAGCTACATCAAACAATTTATTATATCAAATATACAACCACATTAAACATGGAGCAAAAATGATGTAGGTGCATCAAAGCTAGAGCACAGAATGCCTAAGTCCATTTTGTTCAGCCTATTAGCTATTATAAGACTCGTGTTTTGTCTGTCTATGTTATGTTTTGTTTATTGTTGTACTCAACATTTTATTGTCATGTGACTTTGAATGAAATTGGAAGGTTAGGACTCAAAGATGAAGGGCTATGATTTTAGGGTCGTTGTAGGTAGCTTGAGCTAGAAAGTGATCTTCTATCCTTTTCAACTTAAATCTTATTATCTTCCTTTCACTATGATCTCCTTTTATTGTTGGAATTTCTTCTTAGATCCTTTGCAAGCTTCAATCTGCTTAGACTAGTCAATTTTTTTAGTCTATTTTATGTTTTGTCTACTATTGTGTATTTAGCATGTTATAATGTCTACTATGTTAAGCGTTCGAACTATGATTGATCGATGAGGAATAAACTGATTAAACCCCTTCAAAAAACTTGTAAGCAATAGTAAACCAATATCTTGGACGCAAGTGAAGTAAAAACTAATAAAAAAGTACATTCATAATCTCACAACTATTAATTTTAGTGAAAATACATCTCCAAACTATTCACAAGTTCAACTCTGTCACGCATTGCAAATTCTGTGACTAGCAATGCTCCTTTCAGATCCCCTAATTTCATCTTATAAGCCTAGAGCAACATACAGCATCAAATGGTAAATAGACAAAAGCAG
>JARYZH020000714.1:0-79662 GCA_030021035.2 Notholithocarpus densiflorus
CAATTACTTGACCCACGGTTTCAGTAGACCACCAAGATTATATATTGGATAAAAAAAATTAATTAAAAAAAAAAAAAGGACACCAAAGCGAAATGTTACGAGTTCTATTTCTAGAATCAACCTCTCACCAAAAAAAAAAAAAAAAAAAAAAAAACTATTGATCAATCATCTCTCCCAAACCTTTAAAAATGAGAATTTTATACATTGGTACAACATGCCTTTTTACTTTCTAATAACATTTCTCCTTGTGGGTTCTAGTTAGATCAACTGGTAAAATCTCTGATGATTGAATAAGAGATTTGGGGTTCAATCTTTGTCTACACCAAAAATCGACTGGTGCTTGATCTGATAATAAAAAAGTTATGTTAAAATTTTCAAAAAAAAAAAAACATTTCCCCCTTTTTTTTTAAATTTTTTATTTTATTTTATTAATGTGGGATCTTTAGAATTAAGCATTCCCTTAACTTTTTGGAAGTGGGGTGTTACAAAAGTGAAAATTTGTGTACCATACATGGGCCTTATTAGGCTTTTATTTTTATTTTTATTTTTAAATTTTTTATACTTTTATCTATTTATGAATTAGGAAAACATAGTTGAACGAGATTTTTTTGGCTAATGATATTCTTGATTACACTTTATTTATTTATTTATTTTTACCTCTACTTTCATGTTTTAAATATGACTTTTTTTCTGCTATTTAAAAAATATATATTTTCACATCAATTGTAAATTTTTGTATAAAATAGTGGATGTAAACCGATATAAGAGATATTCTCTTCATGGTAAAGGATTGAGATTTACCTTGTGCAAGCTTTCGTTGGGCTACATTCATCTACCATATGAAATGTAAGAGAAACTATACCTAATAATCACGCTTTGAGGCCTTCACTCCCATGATCACTGTCAATAGGGTGGTTACTTTTGTAATCTCCTCTTGCCTTATCAAAATGTTAACAAGCTCTATCTTAAATCTATCAGAAATAAAGAAATATTCAATTTATTTTTCAAGTAAAAATATTTTACAACATATTCTAATTGATCTTATTAAGAAAAAGATCCTCTTTCTAAAAAAAAAAAAAATGATCCTAATTTTTTTTTTTGAGAATGAAATGATCCTAATTGATACAATACAATGATAAAACTATAATTTAACAAAACCTTAAAAACACCTAAAATAAAGGAAATAAAATCTTAATTCCAATATAATTACATGAAATAATTAAAAGAAAATAACAAACGATAATAATTAAGTCCTTTTTTTTTTTTTTGATAATCAAGAGGGGGGCGGGGGCGACCATTTGTGACTAACCCCTAGGGCGTGACCTAGTAGGGGCATCCCTCCGCTAGAGAATGTTGGATTGAGCCATAGCTACTGTGTCTAGGGCGCCACAGACCTCACCTTAGCATCCCAAGAGAGCCAGCATGAGAGGCACAATGCAAGCTAGGAACCCTCCTCCCACACGGTACCCGCCACGACTCGAACAAGGGACCTTGTGCTTGCATGTGGGATCTCTCCCAACTGGGCCACCCCTCCTGGGGCAATAATTAAGTCCTTTATTCGGTACCTACTCCTTCCTTTTATTGAACAGTGCATCACAATTACATTAAAAATATCCCATTTGGGGCGCTGCCAATTGATCCTACTCGTTTTTTTTTTTCTTTATTTTCTAAAAAAAAAAAAAAAATCTAGCATGCTGAGTGCAACACCATTGTTGTAAAGTCAAGTGCGTTTCAAAAAGCCTAGACATTCTACCACACGGGGTGTGGGTTGATGGTAGGAGTCTTTGTTCCAACACTTAGAGAGGAGCGGTTCGAGCGATAGCCTTAGCAAGGCCTGTGTGGTACACGTGGTATTATCTATTACTATCATGTGGCGTAGAATCGATGAGTCCACACCAAAACCCCCTTTTTTTATTAAGCAAAAAAAAAAAAAAAAAAAAAAAAATTAAACAAGATATGTTTAACCTATTGAATGGTCAAAATTAGTACAAAATTTTATTATAAGAAACATAAAAATAAAAAATGTGATCCTATCAATTTTGATGAGACAGTAGTGATAGCTGCTCTTAATAGTTATTCATTTGAAAATACTAATTTAACCAACTGTTTCCACATCATGACGTATGTAGGTGCGGTTTGGATCGATGTCTACGTTTTACACTGTAGCATGTTTCTAGTTTTTTTTTTTTTTCCTGGACTCGCGTCTGGCATTGTTCACTGTCCATGAACAGTGATTTTAGGCTTATGAACAGTAAAAAACAGAGTAAACAGTAACTTTTCACACATTAAAAAATTATTTTGCTACAGTATTTTCAGTTTTCAGTTTTCAGTTTCAGCAAAAATAAGTTGTATCCAAAAGGACCCGTAGTATTACCTACTTTGAATTATATGAAGAAAGAACATGCCATCACCAAGAAAACTGAGAAACAAATCCGAACAGGAATAGTTTTTAAAGATTTTGGCATGCTGCACTTTAATTATGTAGCTAGAGCGGTGTTTACTGGTTAGAGCACAGCAGTACCAGAAATAGATAACTTTGCATTGGCCCTGGGCTCTTGCGTCCTGGGGTTCTTGACAATGACAGAGACATATTTTCGTGAATTATAAGCAGGAAGCTAAATCCATTTCAATTTTGATTTAAGACTTCCTGGTAGTTGGTATTCCTCTCTCTTTCACAAGCAACACAATCTTTCTTTTATGTATGAGGTTTAATTTCATCAATAAAAACTCGATTTGGCCCGAACAATTAGACCAAGTTGAATGAAGGTACCATTTTTCAGGACATTACCACCAGAGATCAGTTCTGATTAAATCAATTTCTTCTTCTATGATATAACCTGAAGATCACTCTGTCATCGTCTTTCCAATTGCGTTTTCTTGAAACTTAAAAAACTAAAAGTGCTCAATAGGTCAACTCAAGAACCGTTAGTATATTTTGGCCTAAAAGTAATTTTAAGATAATTTTTTTGAAACTTTGGACTAATAATATAAAGAGAAACAAGGTTTACTCTACATGTGACATGACATTCACCTGACCTTCCCCAGAAAACCCAAAAATTTATGTTTTTTTAATTCTTTTATTGATATGTGAAACATTGTCAAGGAGGACCTCGTAAGTTTATATATAGCAGTGTTCATCTAGGTACAAAACATTCCACTTGGATTCCCTGAAGAAAACCTATCAGAGATCAAGGGAACAGCAACAGCAAGAAGACTCAGCACAGCAAGAAGAGTCAGAGCAGAATTATAGAAGTGCATATACTCATGGTTAAACGACTTGAAACTTTGGTCTTTATATTGTATATAGTTTAAACAGTGTAGTTTAGTCAATCTTGTAAATAGCTTTAGTAATGCACGTGAGTGTGCACGTGTGTGCTTTATTTTTCTGTTAAGATGTTTGTTAAGTTAGTTAGTTAGTCTCTGATTGTATATAAGAGTCAAAGCCGTGTATCATTAAGCAAGTAAATGAGATTTTTTTCACTCTTAACAATCTTTCATAAAACCCATCAATGTATTATTATTTTTTAATTCTTTTGGCCTTGCAAGTGTAGGAAATTGTTTGCCGACTTTCTATTATCATATGGATTCCTAATTTCCTATTTGTCTGTTTATATATGACTTTTTATGGCCGGCCACGACTTCTTCATTTTCTTTCAAGTCCATAGTCCATGGATACAGACTATTTATAGTTCTTTGGGAGATATTAGTTAAACTGATGGTGGATGATAATAAATTGATGTGTTAATTTTAAAATTCAGATAAAATAATTACTTAAAAATTAATCTATAATATTTAAAACGAAATTTTATTTGAAGAAAATTAAAAACGGAGTCTGAATTTAGTAAGGATGGAGCGTAAAATCCATATTTTACATTATCCAATAAGAGATTGTCATATCATTTTTTTTCTTCATAAAATAGATTAAACCTATAAAATACAGAAAATATAAAATTATTTAAAAAAAAAACAAGAAACAAAAATCCTTCATCCACGCAAGTAAGTACCCAACCGCAATTGCCTCAATTCCCTAAAGACCAATAATGCTAGGTTCACAATATTTTCACAATAAATTTCAGGTGACAACCTTTTATTGGTTCTAATATGCATTTACCACTAAATTTTTTTTATTTTTTTTACCATTAATAACAGCCAGTAATAACTTGCCATCTAAGTTGTAAAAATATTGTGGAGAAAACATTTTTCGCACAGAGTTACTTTTACAACTTACTGCCCATCACGCTAGTCTTCAAAACCATTTAACCAGTAACCACCACACCGAGCTCAATTTGCCACCCTTTTCAAAATCCCCAATAACCCAAATCTAGAGTAGCTTCATCTGATATCGTGTTGTCGTCACACATCAGTAGAATACTATGTCGGGATTCTTTCCTTGTGGAATCAACTAAGCAATTACCAATTAAAAAAGAAATAATTACAATTATCCAACCTAAACTAAGAGGTTTTTGTAACGTTCGTCTTGATTTTCAAAATTTTGTAATTAACAACTTAGTTTGATTCTTTTTTAGCAATATCTACCTTAGTTTATTAGGCAACTATCTACCTAAAACTATAAGAGTTTGCAACATGAACCATAAGCAATGAACCATAAAGAGTAATTAGACATTGAATTATTATTATTATGTTTGTAAATCCACCAATCATATTCATTGTCACGTCAGTTTATAAATTTTATAATGTAAAATTTGTAATAGTTTCAGTATTTTCTTTGTGGATTATAAGCAAACGTCTAAATCAAATTCAATTTTAATTAAAAGTGAAAAATCTATCCAGCAAACAATACGTTTTGACCCCTAAGTTGGCTATCTACCAAATCCAAGTAAATGAATACTCCAAGCCCAATCGAAGGTTTAGGGATGATCTTTGTGATTTCCAGCACCAATCACTCAATGCATAGCTCACAAGGGTAAATGGGAGGGTTGGAATTTGATCTCCTCTCAAAGTGTATAGTGATTTGGAGAGGGTGAAGGTACATAAGTTACTATGAGTTTTCTCTCTAAGGGAATGTGATGCAAATCGGTTAAGGGAGAAGAAAATATTTTAATATTTTATGCTGTTTTATCATTCCTAGTGGAATTAGGATTTATTTGCTTTTATAAGTTCAAATAAAATCCTTTTCCTAGTTGAATTAGGATTTTAATTGTTTTTCTTTTCTTAGTTAAATTGTTTTTCATTTCTTAAGTAGAAGTAGGTTTATAATTTCTTTTTCTAAAAGGAGTAGGAGAAATTCTATTCCTATAAATACTCTTTATAGAAATGTTGATTATTATTATGCATTGATTAATAAAAGTTTGTTAGAGATGTTTTCTCTTTTATTTTGCCTACTAGCTTAGTGTTCTTGTAGAACTTAAGTTTCGTGAAAGAGTTGTAGTAATTGAGTGTTACAGATTTTGCTTCTACACGCTCACGCTGCATCAGAATGAGTATACTATCTTCCTCCCTTTTATTAATTAGGGTGAGATTTCATGCTTTTTTATGAGACTAAAAAGGGGTAATTGATTCTCAAAAAAAGAAAGGGGCCACTATTATCCTAACAGGAACAGCAGGAAAAAAATCCAAAATTTTCTCTCAGGTGCGAACTCATTTGACCGAAAGTCTAGCGAGTTTCAGGTGAAACTATCTACCATTTTTAAAAACTGTCATTTTGTTCGAAATTTGCCTGACAAGTAGATTTTGCTAGAGCAAAATTCTGGCTTCTACTTCAGCTTTTGGTCCTTTTGTCTCCAATGCAAATACAACTTAATGATATACATTACAAGGAAAATTTTGTAATTTACAAAAGAAATTTGACACGGAATAAGCGAACGCTAGAAATCATAACAAAAGGCTTCGTGAATATTGGCCAGGACTTGTTAGATAATTAGTACTCCCTTCTCTGGTATGAAGAAACAAAATCTTCCTTATATTTAGTTATTTACCAGCTTTAACCACATCAACATATATACTCGGTTTGGCCAGAAGAATTAGGCCAAGTCAAGTGAAGGTGCCATTTTTCAGGACATCACCAGAAATCATTTCTGATCAAATCAATATCTACTTCTAGGATATAACTCGGAAAACAATCAAAACACTCGGTCATCACTCATCACCTTTCCACATCGTCTGTTTCGTTTACTTAGACTAATAATAGAGAAGTAATCTTATGTTATGGATAACATTTTTTACCAACTTGGATTAATACTTAGATTTATATTTTTGTTTAATTGGCATGTACTATAAGGCTATAACAAAATACACTTTACTTGTATTTGGGTAGATTTAAGAGGGTTCAAGATTATTATTACAAGTGGTTTTATTGAAGACATGAAGATTACTCAAGAAACTACTCAAAAAAAGCTGAATCTGCAAGTCCCGATATCTATCTTGATACCTGCCAATCTATCAAGATTTAACGAACCTCGATACCTCTCGATCTATCGAACTACGGGATTTATGATATAGCCTGCAACGTTCTAATTCGTTCTAAGATGCTATTTGTTTATGGGTTTATGTAAACCTAATAAAAATAGGAGAGCTCATTTAAAAGGCCCATTAAACTCCTATTTAAATAAGGAGTTAGATAAAGAAAACCCTAATATTATCCTAAGAGAGCTAACCCTAGAAAGCTTCATAAGATTTTCTTATTGAAACCTCTAGCCTCCTCCTACAGAAGAAAGAGATCTTGCTGCGTTTCTTGTGCGTCTTTGGGTTCTATAACCAAGCAAAGTCTCTAGCACCAACAATTAAAGACCTTATTGGTGTTTCTATGTGAAGCTGCTACAAATCAACTACAACAATCAAAGCAGTTGTTGTGAAGTTAGTCACGTAATGAGATTCATGCAAAGGAGTTAGTCACGTACTGGGATTTGTGCAAAGGGAAGAAGTCTCTACAAGATCAAGACCAATTGGGGATTGACGTAAGGATTTAACTGTAGGTTAGTACTTTGGGATAGGCCAGGTTTGAGGTAAGATTCATTGTATATGTAATCTCTTGATTATTGATTAGTGAATTTTGGGAGTGGTGACTTGAAAATCACACGGTGAGGATTTTGCCTTGAGAGAGGTTTTTCTCATTTGTCAACAAATCATCGTGTCAAATTTATTTTCCACTGCACTTTAGTTTATTTGGTAATTTGTGCGTGTCTCCACGATTTGCATGTAATTTGACCTAATTAATCAACTTGAGTAATTGAATTAATTAAGCAGGGCCAAACTATTTTATCCAACAAATAATATAGAGGAACAAGGTTTACACCACTGTGACGTGACTTCCAATTGGCCTCTCCCAGTAAACCCAGAAATTTATGTTTTTTCTTCTTTTATTGATGCGTGTAAGGAAGAACTAGTATATATATGGGGACATGGAGACAGTGGCAGCTCAATAATAGAAGCAGATGATGTGGTTGGCTAAGACCTTGACTGAAAAAAAGGCCCTCAAATTTTAACCAATATGATTATTTCTTTCTTTGTAATAGTATTAATTAAGCCCAAATATTAGCCAATAAGTAAGATAATATTTTTTATCAAATGAAAAATACGAAAAAGGAGAGAGAAATGCTGCGTCCACAACATAGTAACTTATTTTTACAGCTATATAAAATATGGATTACTCTTGACAATTAGATCAAATGTTATTCTTTACAAAATTGACTAACTTTTAAAAATAAACCAAATCACTTGTGAAAAGCTTAAGCTCAGTTATTACCTTACATATTATGATCCAAGTCTGACCATTCCTACGTGTAAATCAAAAGCAAAACTATTACCCACTTACAAACTCTCTTCCTTCTCCCTCACGTATAGATGATACTTCTAGAAAATTTCATTCTCATGAAATCAAGTCTTTTTTTTTTCATCTCAATTTTAATTTAATACACTTTTGTTTATCAATATGTTCCATATGCTGGCAAATTTTCTTTGTCAGCGACTTGTGCAACAAAAATATATATAAATCTTGAGATTTCTGAGGTTGTTGAAATAATTAACAAGTGCATATTTCTAAAATTTATAATAACAAAAAACATCTAATAAATATGTTCTATATTTATTAGAACATATTTAATAGAACATCTAATAAGATTTATTGTGAAAATATTTTGAATGCAGTGCTTCTCAAAAAAAGAAAAAAAGAAAAAAAAGAAAAGAGAGAGAGCAATACATAAAATAATTCACAACATTTTTCACAAGTTGAGTTGATAAAATTTTACTAGTTCTCATCTAAGTCTACTGCAAACATCACTTTTTTACTTAAACTCAACAGGTGTAGAGTTTTGTCGAATTCATTGTCTATAGACTTTCTAAAAAAAATAAAAATAAAAATACATATGTTAATTAGTAGTTATTTTGCATCTAAACAAGATAATAGAGTTTAAGTAATATTTAATTTTTTTTTCTAAAAGTCATATTTAATATATATTTTTTCTAAAAGTCATATTTAAATATATAAAATGCCTCAATTTTTCAATTTTCGCCTTAGGCCCCCAAATGCATTAAGCCGCTTCTGTATGGAGAAACCCTTCAAACTTCCCATATATCTTTTTATTAGATGTGAATTTTGAAAATCTAACTATTTGATTGCATGTTTTTTAATGTAACACGTATGTAAAATTTTGTTCAAATCGGATGTTATTTACTATTCAATTAATAAACTTATTTTTAATGCATAATTTTAGACCACACTAAAATTTGAAATTTAAACATTTGATTAATAATATAGCTAATGATCTTTGTTCTTCTTGAAATTTTGTAAGCATGAAGGATATAATAAGAACATTCAATCTAACATATAGATTTTTAAAATTCACATTCAATAAAAAAAAAAAAAAAAAAAGTTGGTTGAAGAGTTTTTCACCAAAATTGTTTGGAGATAAAAAATTTTCATATATGGGCCATGCTCTGTCCATTTCACCCATTATTATAAGGCAAAAGGAAACGGGGTCATCTAGGTACAAAACATTTCAATCGGCCTCCCTCAAGAAAAACCAAGAATGTAATATTTTTATTCATTGGGCCTGCAAACATGGACATTGTTTGCCGACTTCACCACTATTATATGGCTTCCCAATTACCAATTTGCCTGTTTAGATGACTTTGTCTCCCAAACAAGGGATATGGATGGTTACCTACTACTCAATCACCGCATTATTGAAAGACTCAAACTTTTTATGGCCAATCATACTTGGTCAAGCGACTAAGGCAGAGTATTTAAAGGTCGTTAGGAAATCTCTCTTTATATATATATATAAGAAGAGACCTCATGCGGGAGTGCATGAAGTCTTGCCATGTCACGCTCTAATTTTGTATTTAATTATTGGCAAAAATGCACTTTTTGTCCTTACATTTTGGGTCAATTCCCATTTTGGTTCCAAAATTGATTTCTTTGCAAATTTCATCCCTAAAAAAGGAAAATTGAAAATGGTCCCTGCCGTCAACTCACTCACGGAAACTTGCTACATGGCAGACGGAATACCCTTCTTGCTGACGTGGTGCTGACGTGACCATTAAAATATTATTAAAAAAGATTATTTGGCATTTTTTAAATGCCACGTCAGCATTTTAATTTTTTTTAAAAGCCATGTCAGAAAATTTAAACAAAAAATAAATTAAATTAAAAAAAAGCCTTAAATCTAATTTAATCAGTTTTTTTTTTTTTTTTTTAACTTTTCATTATTTTTTCCTAAGAACATAACATTTTTTTCTTCATGTTCTTCCAAATCCAAGAAACAAATCCAACAACCAAATCCAATCTCCATCAACCAAATCCAATTTCCATCAATGCCAGGAAAACAAAAAATAAATCCAACAAACCAACCAATCTCCAACAAACCCATAAACTCATAAATTTCACATTCAAATTATCAAATTCCTATTCCAAATTCATCTTGATCATGAACCCTGAATATTCAATCCCAACAACAACCCAAAATATTCAATCCCAATAACAAAAGAATAGAAACCCACCATCTCCCTCGTCAACCCAATCATATGGGTTTGAGAGCCACTGCCTGGGGTGGCGGCATTGGTGAACGGCAGGGGTGGAGGTAAGGGTTTTGGTCATGGCTGAGATCGGGCCAGATCACAACCCAAACCAAAATCATCAACGAACCCAACCACCGATCCATGTTAACAACACCCACCAATCCGAGTTCACCAAAACCACCGAGCGCTCTTCTTCACCGAGAGGCGGCGCTCTTCTTCACCAGACCCACTTCTCCAAGCCCTCACTGCTCACATTCTTCAATCAACCCCACCAAATCATCACCAACATCAACATCATCCCCATCACGATCCTTACTCTCATCAATCTATGAAACTCAACCCCCACAAACACCATCCTCAAAACCAACACCAACATCATAAAAAATTCCAAGAAATCCCATGATCAAACCAGATACGGTTTGATCGTGGGATGGGTTTTGTGGGTCTTCAATTTAAAGGGTTATGGGTTCTCTTGATCTTGATTTTGATTTTTGAGTGGTCATGTTGTTTGGCTCTTGAGACCGAGAGAGGTGTTTAGTGTGTGTGAGAGAGTGAGAGATGAGAACACGATGGAGCTTGAGCTTCAATCTTTACAGCTTAAAAATGTAAATTTTTTTTGTTTGTTTTTCATTTTTTTAATTAAAATTAAAATTGAGAAATCTGGGTTTTTATTTTTAATAATATTAAAATTAAAATTGAGAAAACCGATGTGGCGCTGACGTGGCATTTAAAAAATGCCAAATAATCTTTTTTAATAATATTTTAATGGCCACGTTAGCAAGAAGGGCATTCCGTTTGCCACGTAGTAGGTTTCCGTGAGTGGATTGACTGCAGGGACCATTTTAAAAATGATTTTCTTTTTTTAGGGATGGAATTTGCAAAGAAATCAATTTTGGGACCAAAATGGGAATTGACCCAAAATGTAGAGACGAAAAGTGCATTTTCGCCTTAGTTATTTTTACCTCTTTACCTCAAGCGGGAGTACATAAAGTCTTTCCATGTGGTGCTCTAATTTTCCATTCAGCTATTTTTACCTCTTTTTATTAAGTTATTTACTATTACCCAATAGATCATAGTAACTTATTTTTATAGCTATATAAAATATGGGCTACTCTTGACAATTAGATCAAATGTTATTCTTTACAAAATTGACTAACTTTTAAAAATAAACCAAATCTCTTGTGAAAAGCTCAAGCTCAGTTATTACCTTACATATTATGATCCAAGTCTGACCATTCCTACGTGTAAATCAAAACCAAAACTATTACCCACTTACAAACTCTCTTCCTCCTCCCTCACGTATAGATGATACTTCTAGAAAATCTCAATCTCATGAAATCATGTCTTTTTTTTTTTTTTTCATCTCAATTTTAATTTAATACGCTTTTGTTTATCAATATGTTCCATATGCTGGCATATTTTCTTTGTCAACGACCAGTGCAACAAAAATATATATAAATCTTGAGATTTCTGAGGATGTTGAAATAATTAACAAGTGCATATTTCTAAAATTTATAATAACAAAAAACATCTAATAAATCTGTTCTATATTTATTAGAACATATTTAATAGAATATCTAATAAGATTTGTTGTGAAAATATTGTGAATGCTGTGCTTCTCAAAAAAAGAAAAAAAAAAGAAAAAGAAAAGAGAGAGAGCAATACATAAAAAAAATTCACAACATTTTTCACAAGTTGAGTTGATAAAATTTTACTAGTTCTCATCTAAGTCTACTGCAAACATCACTTTTTTACTTAAACTCAACAGGTGTAGAGTTTTGTCGAATTCATTGTCTATAGACTTTCTAAAAGAAAAAAAAAATCTACATATATTAATTAGTAGTTATTTTGCATCTAAAACAAGATAATAGAGTTTAAGTAATATTTAAATTTTTTCTAAAAGTCATATTTAATATTTTTTTTTTCTAAAAGTCATATTTAAATATATAAAATGCCTCAATTTTTCAATTTTTGCCTTAGGCTTCCAAATGCATTAAGCCGCTCCTGCATGGAGAAACCCTTCAAACTTCCCATATTTCTTTTTATTAGATGTGAATTTTGAAAATCTAACTGTTAGATTGCATGTTTTTTAATGTAACACGCATGTAAAATTTTGTTCAAATCGGATGTTATTTACTATTCAATTAATAAACTTATTTTTAATGCATAATTTTAGACCACACTAAAATTTGAAATTTAAACATTTGATTAATAATATAGCTAATGATCTTTGTTCTTCTTGAAATTTTGTAAGCATGAAGGATATAATAAGAACATGCAATCTAACATATAGATTTTTAAAATTCACATTCAATAAAATAAAATAAAAAAGTTGGTTGAAGAGTTTTTCCCCAAAATTGTATGGAAATAAAAAAATTGTTTGAAGATAAAAATTTTTCATATATGGGCCATGCTCTGTCCATTTCACCTATTATTATAAGGCAAAAGGAAACGGGGTCATCTAGGTACAAAACATTTCACTCGGCCTCCCTCAAGAAAAACCAAGAATGTAATATTTTTATTCATTGGGCCTGCAAACATGGACATTGTTTGCCGACTTCACCACTATTATATGGCTTCCCAATTACCAATTTGTCTGTTTAGATGACTTTGTCTCCTAAACAAGGGATATGGATGGTTACCTACTACTCAATCACCGCATTATTGAAAGACTCAAACTTTTTATGCCCAATCATACCTGGTCAAGCGACTAAGGCAGAGTATTTAAAGGTAGTTAGGAAATCTATAAATATATATATATATATATATATATTTATATATATATATAAGAAGAGACCTCATGTGGGAGTGCATGGAGTTTTGCCATGTGGCGCTCTAATTTTGCATTTAGTTATTTTTACCTCATGCGGGAGTGCATGAAGTCTTTCCATGTGGTGCTTTAATTTTGCATTTAGCTATTTTTACCTCTTTTTTATTTTTGCCATGTGACGCTCTAATTTTGCATTTAGTTATTTTTACCTTATGCGGGAGTGCATGAAGTCTTTCCATGTGGTGCTCTAATTTTGCATTTAGCTATTTTTACCTCTTTTTATTAAGTTATTTACTATTACCCAATAGATCATAGTAACTTATTTTTATAGTTATATAAAATATGGGTTACTCTTGACAATTAGATCAAATGTTATTCTTTTCAAAATTGACTATCTTTTAAAAATAAACCAAATCTCTTGTGAAAAGCTCAAGCTCAGTTATTACCTTACATATTATGATCCAAGTCTGACCCTTCCTACGTGTAAATCAAAACCAAAACTATTACCCACTTACAAACTCTCTTCCTGCTCCCTCACGTATAGATGATACTTCTAAAAAATCTCATTCTCATGAAATCATGTCTTTTTTTTTTCTTTCTCAATTTTAATTTAATATGCTTTTGTTTATCAATATGTTCTATATGCTGGCAAATTCTCTTTGTCAGCGACCAGTGCAACAAAAAAATATATATATATATATATATAAATATTGAGATTTCTGAGGTTGTTGAAATAATTAACAAGTGCATATTTCTAATATTTATAATAACAAAAAACATCTAATAAATATGTTCTATATTTATTAGAACATATTTAATAGAACATCTAATAAGATTTGTCGGTAAAATATTGTGAATGCAGTGCTTCTCAAAAAAAAAAAAAAAAAAAGAAAAAAAAAAAAAGAAAAGAAAAGAAGAAAAGAGAATAGAGAGAGTAATGCATAAAAAAATTCACAACATTTTTCATAAGTTGAGTTGATAAAATTTTACTAGTTCTCATCTAAGTCTACTGCTAACATCCCCTTTTTACTTAAACTCAACAAGTGTAGAGTTTTGTTGAATTCATTGTCTATAGACTTTCTTAAAAAAAAAAAAAAAAAAAAAAAAAAAACTACATGTGTTAATTAGTAGTTATTTTGCATCTAAAACAAGATAATAGAGTTTAAGTAATATTTAAATTTTTTTTCTAATAGTCATATTTAATATTTATTTTTTCTAAAAGTCATATTTAATATATATATATATATATTTTTAAAAAGTCATATTGAAATATATGAAATGCCTCAATTTTTCAATTTTCGCCTTAGGCCCCCAAATGCATTAAGCCGCTCCTGCATGGAGTAACATTTCAAACTTCCCATATATTTTTTTATTAGATGTGAATTTTGAAAATTTAATTGTTGGATTGCATGTTGTTTAATGTAATACGCATGTAAAATTTTGTTCAAATTGGATGTTATTTACTATTCAATTAATAAACTTATTTTTAATGCATAATTTTAGACCACACTAAAATTTGAAATTTAAACATTTGACTAATAATATAGTTGGTGATCTTTGTTCTTTTTGAAATTTTGTAAGCATGAAGGATATAATAAGAACATGCAATCCAACATACAGATTTTTAAAATTCACATTCAAAAAAAAATAAAAATAAATAAAGGAGTTGGTTGAAGTGTTTTTCTCCAAACTAGTCTGGAGATAAAAAAATTATTTGGGGATAAAATTTTTTCATATATGGGCCATGCTCTGTCCATTTTGTTAGGACATATGTGATTCAATGTTAGGAACATATGTCACTATTTTATGTAATTGGCTAATACTTTGACAAAACGCACTTTACTTGTAATTGAGTAGATCTAGGATGTGTTTAATATTTCAAGGAACAAGGTTTCAAGTTCAAGTGTTAAAGCCATGCAAGTCTGTCCAAGAATCAAGTGATGAAGTGCCAGATTTTAAAGCTCGACAGCTAGCATCTATCGAGGTTTAAAAGCTGCTGAAGTCCGTGGCTTGACAGCTAGCTCGATAGATGGCTATCTATCGAGGTTTATGAAACTCAGTTTTTCAGATCTATTTTTCATCCAATCCGTGGGTGTATGTTTGGGCTTTTTTTTCTCATAACCCTAAACATATATAAGGATTATTTTAAGGGCCGTCGGAGCTGATGCAACTTAATGCAAAAGTTTTTCACAAGCATATTGTGAACTAGAGACATATGCCCTAGTTCATCTTTCTCTTGAAGAAGCTGCTGTGTTTTTACATCGTAGGGTTTTGTGACCAAGGAGCATCTTGATTTTCATTGTCTAGATGAACTGAAGAACTTTGCAGCCAACATCCTTCTCAAGTTGGTGTGTGAGAGACCGCGCCCCCGGCCCCCTTTTTTAGGAGTGTTGGGCCAAACCCACGTGAATGGGTGGAGTCGTGTTATTGCCTCTCAAAATGGAGGTTCGACTAGTTATATTTTCCCCTTTAGATTAAGGGTTTTACAATGGAGTCGCCACTTATTTAATTATTGGAATACATAAGAAAACCAAAATTGAAAAATTCCTCATTTTATTTATTTGAAATTGAATTTACATTGATCATAGGAAAATTACATGGCTTTGGTCCTAGATACAATCTAAGATGAAGTACATAACTTTGTTTCCTAGTTACAATCTAAAAATTGAAAATTACAAGGATAAACATTGGTCTATCAACCTTTGATCTAAGTTCGGAGGCTATGTTACAAGGTGGGAAGGTGTTAGGCACCCACCTTGCCCGGTGAAACCGGTCTTCTAGACTATGGTGGCCAACATTCATATCATATCATCCAATATGTCAATCAATTTACATGTTGAATTTAATGTGTGTGCATGTGATAAACCCTAATTCAATTTATTAAGCATTGCATTTGGATTGAAAAAAAAATTCTAGTGAATGTGTGTGGATGGTGATAACCTAGATTCAAGGATTTGAAAAGAATTATTAAACAAACATGTTTTTCATATTTTTGATGTGGATTTAAGATTAAAACTAGTGATATGCATGAACATGTGATGAACAACCAAGAACATGTGAAGAACACATAAGAACAATTAAGAACATTCAAACATATTCAAGGGAATTTAAATAATTACTATCATGCTTTAATCTTAAATTCACATCATGGCAACACAAAAAACAAGTTAGGGAAAAGGATTATACCTTCATGCAAGATCCATATGGTGGAGGAGGAAACTCTTGGTAGAGGTCCTAAGAGTGGAGGAAAAGAAGAGTTAGGAGAGGAAGAGTGAGTCTCACTCAATATCTTGAGTCTCAGGAAGACGAAGATATGACAAGACTACTCAACTTCACTAGAACTCAAGAGAGGGGAAGAGAGGGGGTTTTTTGTGTGCTTTGAAATGAAGGAGAGGAGGGGTTTATATAGTAGTGGTGGAGGAAATATGAATGGAAGGCCATTTAATGAGGGTTGACAAAGAATCATGAATCTAGACCTCATTTTAGCCTTTGGGGAAATTTGGTGTATTAAATGTGGAGATTGATGAGAGTGAGGAGCAAGCAAAGTTCGGTTTTCCCGTAGCTGCTGTAACAGCCTGTAGAGCCAACTTCGAAAAATCATATCTGACCCAATTTTGATCGGAATTGTCTCATTCTTGTGCTCAAATTGAAGCCCCGGATGTCTAGTTTCTGGGAAAATTAACCTCATTCACAGATTCAAAATATTCTGAAAGATATTGATGGAATAGTGAGCAGAGGTCATTTGTTAGAAAATGGTTTCAGCACAATTAACATTAATAGGTCCCAAATTAGCTCCCAATTAACATTAAATGGCTCCAATCACTCTCATTTCAGACTTAAATGGTTCCAAATTTACTCTAATTAAAAGATAATTGCACAAATTACTCATTGAATAATTAATGTTTAACTATCTAATTAATTAAGTATATGCAACCTCACCATAAAATGTAGTCCTAACCAATCAAATTATGACAGGTCATTGATCTCAAATTGATTACACTTATAACCAATTGAAATCAATTGTTCATAATCATATATAGTCGGACTCAATTTGTGATAGTGTATCTCAGCCATTAAAACTTGATTTGATGATAACTTCAATCTGGTGGTCCGATTAGGGCTTATGACCAGTCGATTTGATCGTTACGACATCAAGATCATTTTGATGAAATGAGATTAAGGATCTAATGGCTAGAATCAAGATGCATATTTCCAAGGCAAAATTACCCTTTTACCCTCCACGTGAGGTTAAATGCAGGTTGCAAAATGGGGTGTCAACATGGTGATTAAGTCGCGTACTGGGATCCGCGCATCTATTGGTTAGTCACGTACTAGGAGCCGTGCATTGAAAAGGAGAGATTGTCACTACAGAACAAGTCCAATTGGGTATTGGGGTAAGAGTTCAACTGTAGATTGGTATAAGGTATTGTGATTCCTTTACTTGTAACTGCTTGTTTTGATAATAGTGGATTCTCGGGAGTGGTGACCTTTAAATCACCCGGTGGGGTTTTTGCCGTGTAGGTTTTCCCCATTCATAAACAAATCACCGTGTCAATTTAATTTCCGCTACATACTTAGTTATTTAGTGATTTGTTTGTGCTACCACATATATTACATGTTAATTTGATTAATTAATAAACTTGGCTAATTAATCAATTAATATATCAGAAGGGGTCAATACATTCTTAGCCTATCGCATTTCACCTATTATTATAAGGCAAAAGGAAATGGGGTCATCTAGGTACAAAACATTTCACTTGGCCTCCCTCAAGAAAAACCAAGAATGTAATATTTTTATTCATTTGGCCTGAAAACATGGACATTTTTTGCCGACTTCACCACTATTATATGGCTTCCCAATTACCAATTTATCTGTTTAGATGACTTTGTCTCCCAAACAAGGGATATGGATGGTTACCTACTACTCAATCACCGCATTATATTGAAAGACTCAAACTTTTTGTGGCCAATCATACTTGGTCAAGCGACTAAGGCAGAGTATTTAAAGGTAGTTAGGAAATCTATATATATATATATATATATATATATAAATATAAATATATAAAAGAAGAGACCTCATGCGGGAGTGCATGAAGTCTTGCCATGTGACGCTCTAATTTTGCATTTAGTTATTTTTACCTCTTTACCTCATGCGGGAGTGCATGAAGTCTTTCCATGTGGTGCTCTAATTTTGCATTTAGCTATTTTTACCTCTTTTTATTGAGTTATTTACTTTTACACAATAGATCATAGTAACTTATTTTTATAGTTATATAAAATATGGGTTACTCTTGACAATTAGATCAAATGTTATTCTTTAGAAAATGGACTAACTTTTAAAAATAAACCAAATCTCTTGTGAAAAGTTCAAGCTCAGTTGTTACCTTACATATTATGATCCAAGTCTAACCCTTCCTACGTGTAAATCAAAACCAAAACTATTACCCACTTACAAACTCTCTTCCTCCTCCCTCACGTATAGATGATACTTCTAGAAAATCTCATTCTCATGAAATCATGTCTTTTTTTTTCTCAATTTTAATTTAACACGCTTTTGTTTATTAATATGTTCTATATGCTGGCAAATTCTCTTTGTCATCGACCAGTGCAATAAAAATATATATAAATCTTGAGATTTCTGAGGTTGTTGAAATAATTAACAAGTGCATATTTCTAAAATTTATAATAACAAAAAACATCTAATAAATAACATATACTATCTCACAAAATGTCATTTACATAATATTTTCTTTAACAAAAATTCAATGATAGGAATGTTCAAAAACATGATCCTATACAAGAAATACCAAAAATACATACAAAACAGTTTTCATAGGAGGATTTATTTTAAAAAAAATATGAAGATAATATAAGAGATAAAATGCATTGAATAGGATCCTATGAAACATGTTTGTTAATTATTTCAAATTATACTTATCATTTACATGAAGAAATAATAATATATCATATCATTTACATTAAAAAAAATAATACATATTAACTTCAAAGTTCATTGCAGTATGTAAACTACTAGGGTATTGTGACAATAATCAACATTGATACAACGATGAGTTGGTATTACATTTCATGCGGGCTTTGTGGGAGGAAGGTCAAATCACAATCATGATCATATGTAAAGTTTATACTATATTTATAATATATTCATCTCACTATAACTACTAATATACAATTGCAAACTACTTCAGATGTAGGATTTAAATTGAAGTTTTTATGCAACTAACAAAAAAACTTTTGTGATATTTGATCAAGATACTGAGAAAATCCTAAATAAATTTGCAAGAGATCTTGCTAAAAAACAAATTGAGGAACAACTTATTTAAATTATTAAATTATTGTAAAACTATTGATCATAATATATATATATATATTATATTCCTCATATGCAGATCGATATTGGAGAAGGAATCCCACATGATTTGAAGAAAATATTAGGAAAAAAAAATGCATTTTCCTACTTCATTTGAATGAATTCAATCTAAAGTATGGTTTTGAAAATTACACAGTTGTTAAGATTTTTGATGCACCTTCAAATGACAAAAAGGTATGGAAGAAAAAAAATATATACACAATCCAATATGCTATATTAATTCTTTTGCTACACTATTCCTAAATTAACAAATATATATATATATATATATATATATATAAACATTTGCAAAAAACTGTTACATCACTGAAATTTAATATAAGTGCAAATACCTATGAAAAATCTTAGCAACAACAAATCCACAAATCCAAACTTTGCAAGATTCAGTCAAGAATCTTCCAGTGCTAATTCATTAGTGATTAACATGAATGATGCAATGACAGGAAAAAGTTATGAAAGCTCAAGAATTGAACAAATAGGGATGGACCAAACTTCAAATGTTAAAGATGAAAAAACAGATGATGATAACATACCCTCAACAAGCTTGACAAGCGTTGTCATACCACAATAACAAAGCATTGAAGAAAAAAAAAAAAAAAAAAACACAAGATTTTGTAATGAAGCTTGTTAGGTTCTAAAGATCTAGGTTTAAATGTTTAGAATCATATTTTTATTATGTTGGAAAACAGAGAATAAAACATGTCTAGTCTAGGTCTTTAGGCTATGCTTAAAAGTGGCTGTTTCAAGGTTCAAGTCCAGCTGATTGTAGAAAAAGGAAGTATGGTTCTGCCTTGCTCGGTGCTTACTCATTCCCAAGTGCAGGAGATCGTAGCAATTTAATTCTCGGAGTACTGAGGTCGAGCCACAAGGAGCAGGGTAAATTCAAAGACAATATAATTAAACAACAATTTGGGTGAAGAAGAAAAGTACTTTTGCTAGGTGATTGTTAATAAGAATAATAATAAAAACTGATTTAAAGCAATAATGTAAATACTAGGTGTGGGGGCCAGTCAGCCAGAGTGTACTATTACGACTGTACGAATTGGGCCTATGGCCCAATTCGAGGATATTAACTAATCCGAGGATGGCCAAATAAGGTTATTATGGGAAGGGTATGAGTAGAAGGGATAAGGATTGTATATGATAATCTAGAATATGTCCGAGGATAAAAGTCATCTCGAAAGCAGAAATCTGAGGACAGTGAGAAGGCCTCACCATCTAGGGTACTATTCGAGGTTGCATCATGATTAGAAGTCGGCCCTTGGATAAAGGATGAGCAAAGGGAGGCAACAAATATCTTCAAAGCTGTTACCTCCACATTAAATGTCCCTCAACTAACTCTCTGGCCGCATTAATGTGGAGGTGATACCTGAACAATGGTTAAGCAGCCTTACAGCTACTAGTTGAAGGTTCTGGTAGGTTTTTGGATGGGACAGAAGGGAGTTCTTAGAGCCTAACCTACACGTGTATGGTGGAGATGAAAAAGGAAATTAGTATATAAGGAGGAAGGAGCTCTAGAAAGGAGGACCAGGATTCTTACTAGAGAGAATACTGCAGCAATTTGAATGGACTTTGTAACCATTTTTACTATCACTCAATAAATCATAAGTTGAAACTTCCTGGACTAGTGCCGAGGATAGCCTTACTTGCACAGAGTTATACTTGTGTTATTTATTCATTATTTAAATCATCGTCAACTGTTGTTACACTAATTAAAGCCTAGTTCTTTTACCCACTCTCTACAAATTCATTGTATTGGGCTTGTTGGGCTTGAACTCACTTATCCCTTAGGAATAGTGCGTAAACCCAGTCCCTACACTAGGGCATCGGGGTGTTTCCCTATATCGATATGAAATTCTTTGTGATCTAAGAAAATATATATTTCATAATTGATTGTTCTTATACAATTAAATACTTATGATTCGGTTGAACTAAGACAATTCAAGAACGCATGATAACCTCGATTAATAATGCAGTTAGAATAGTTTTCAGAAAAACCCATTCACTTTAAAACATGATTTCTATTTGAAACTATTAGAAACTCATCTAAACAATAAGAAAAACATGATTGAACTTATTGAAAGCATGGAAGAACTAATACATCAAAAGAAATCTAATTGAACAATCAAATATGTTATTGTCTAAAATCTTAGAGAGAATCACATTGAATATTCATACCGTATAGAAGAAACATAACACCTAGCCCTAGCAAAGAGTTTAGGCTGCCATTAGAGAAAGAAAAATACAAGGTTTTCTCTCCAAAATTCGTTCTACACAGCCTCCCTTCCAAAACCATAACGTAAAAAGTGTCTAAAGAAAATAAAACTTTTACTATTTTAATTTCCGTCCAGGTTTACAGCAGCAACTTGTGAGTTAATTTCGGCCTTCAAAAATTAATAATTTCGAAAAACTCAAAACTGGAAAGTTGTAGATATTTAAGTCATGGTTCCAACCCATCTGACCTTGTGTCAATTGGATTTTTGAGAAGTGAGACATGCTCAAAATACTGATCAGTACTCAATAGGGACTAATGCAAACTCATCTGCCTCTTTGATTTCTTTCCTTATTTGAAGCTTCCAATCATGGTAGACGATCCAAGCACTCCAGCTGCACCTCCGTAGACATTTAAGCATGGTCCTTTAGCTCCACTTTAATTCTAGTTTGGCCTCCATTCTCTCACAAATTCCTGTAAACTCATCTTTCTCATATGATTTCCTGAAAGTAGAAAATCACACACAATGAATGACATCTTATTCAAGAAATTATGTAAAGATAAATAATAGGGACTAATCCAAATCATGGCTTAATTATACAAATTAAGCATAGTAATAAGGAGATAACGCCCACATAAATATATAACAAGTATACATTTTAAGGCGTTATCACACCCCCCAACTTAAATCTTGCTAGTCCCTAGCAATCCACAAAGCACCCATGTCTACTAAAAGTGAAAAATTAAAACTAAAATATAAGCCACTTTCGTAGGCTACACGACTGCACTTCCCATGTGCAGCAAGTCTTTGAACCCCAATGTCACCCTAGTGAACGAGTTTACTCTTGTGAGGGTTTGCAGTGACTCTACCCACAAAAGTCAAAAGTTTCTTGAAAATTCCTGCAGAAAATGTTAGTTTGCTTTATCATTATATCATACAAATGAACTTTCAATTTTGAGTTGGGATACTATTCTTCATATTAAAGAGTTTTCACTAGCTTCACTTTTGGAGTGTGTGTGTGCATAGCCCATCCAATCAAACCGGCTTTTCCAAACATGCATAGACCAAGAATAATCTAGATTAGAGCCTCTACTCCAAAACCTCTCTTAAGTCATCAACACTCTGAAAGAACACATATAGAAGTAATGGTTTCTCTCTTCAAATCACATGTGAACAAAAAGGAAAGAAATAGTTTTAAGAATATCACATGTGTATACAAAAACAGCCGCTAAAACATCGGAAAAAGATCTCTTGGAAAGGATGTTGAATTCCTGGAAACATGAGGTTAATACCATTCTCATCCCTAGTTTTTTTCCCAAACACATACCAGCCATGCATCTTTAGGATCAAGTAGGACTTTAAGCTTAGTGGTAGTATAATCTTATGGCTAGGTAAAGGAAAACTGCTCTCTTTGAAATATGAGGTATATGAATCAAATGTAGAAAATTCAAGCCAAACCCAACTCATAGCAGTAACAACCAACTTGAATCAATATAACATTTACTCAACCATATAGCCCTTCTGAAATACATGAAAGATGTGTAAGACACCAATGCTTTATTGATTGATTATGTATGTCTCCTCTTTCCTTTTCTTTTTCTCTCTCTCTCTCTCTTTTTTTTTTTTTTTTTCCTTCTTCTTTTTGATTTTTTTTTTGGAAGAAAAGAGAGACAATGGTGGTATCTAAACACATCAATTGCTCAAAACTTGAACCCCCATAAGAATGCCCATAAAAAAAAAAGTTTTGTGGTATTGTAGAAGTATTTCTCATGGCTCAAATGATGGTGACAATGGTTAATGTAAAGATAGGTTGAATATTTGTTTAGCTGGTGACAAAAAATTGGTGGTCTTAGGCTCTCATCTCCTAAAATTCCACATAAACTAGCATGCCTAAGGACAAAAATAAGTAGGATCATGGTATATCTCCCCATAATGTTTCCAGTAGTCAACCAAAAAATATAGAGATCTTTTACAAAAATTGAAGCATATGAGAGAAAATTTAAGAGTTCAAACAAAGATATACTCTCACAAAGAAAAGTAAGGCTCAAGAACCCTCCATATGGGTTGAGTTTCAGCTTATATCTAGCTTGTTCGTGATCCATGCATAACCAACCATCCGCTAACCTGGCTATTGTGCTAAAAAATTTCCAATTGTGCTCTTCATGAAAGAGTGTTAATATAACAAATAGTATAACCAACTCAGCATTATTCATTCCATCACATGATATAAAAATAAAGCTTATAACTCTTTTGTATTCAAATTCAAGGTTTTTATTTTATTTTATTTTTTTTGAAAAGAAAGAAAGAAAAATCATGCAAGGTGTAGCAAAAAGTTTAAACCTCTCCCCCCAACTAAAATATTGCATTGTCCTCAATGTATCAAAGCCAAAATAAATTCAAGTATAAAGGGAAGAAGTTACCTTAAGCATTTAAATTGTTTTTTTTTTTTTTTTTTTTTTTGAAATTTCTTTCACACCTGCAAATGTTAGCTCACAAAAGAAAAATAATAACAAAAAAGAAAACAAAAAACAAAAAAACAAAAAACAAAAAAAAACAAAAACAAAAACAAAAACAAAAACAAAAACAAAAGGCAAAAAGAAAAAAAAAAAAAAACAGAAAGAAAAGAAAATTAAATCAAATATGGTACAACTTCATAAGGCTCTTTCAGAGCACGTAGCATCCCAATAGGCAGGGATCTCTAGTGACATAGTCTCCTCCTCAGGAATAACTCCCCCTGAGAATGGTTTTAACCATTGTCCATTTATTTTCAAAATCTTACTATCTCTAGGGTCCTCAACTACTACAGCTCCATGGTTAAACACTTCCCTTACAATGAAAGGGCCATCCCACCTAGGTTTTAACTTACCAGGGCCTAAATATGCATATTTAAGACCACCGGTCAGCGGCTTAAGCTCCAGCTGTGGTGCCTCTTCACTTGAATGCACGAGCTTTTTTTCATTTTCTAGTAGCTCCTCAAAGCAAGGCTTCCATCCTTTATTAATTTCCATCATCTGTTGTTCTTCCAAAACCTGTGAGGAATCCAACAAAGAAAAATTTTCAGATACATGAATATCACATTCTAAATCATAAGAACCAACAGAATTATTAAGAAAAGTTTCAAGAGGATCAGAAAAACAATTCTTATTAAACTCTTCTTGAACCACCGCCCCAATGAGGTTCACATAAGCACAGTCATCATCCTCATGTGGTTGTTTAGCCACATGAAATATGTTTAGCTCCAAAGTCATGGAACCAAAAGTGAGTTGTATTCTTCCATTCCTGCAATTAATTAAAGCATTAGCTGTGGCAAGAAAATGTCTACCCAAAATAATAGGGGTATGAACACTAGGATGTAAAACAGGTTGGTAATCTAGAACAACAAAATCAACAGGATAATAAAATTGTTCAATTTTCACCAACACATCCTTAACAATCCCTCTCGGTTCCCTTACAGAGCGATCAGCCAACTGTAAAGTTATTGAAGTAGGTTTTAACTCATCAAGTCCAAGTTTTTGATATACACTGAAAGGGATCAAATTAACACTTGCCCCAAGATCTAGCAATGCATGCTCCATGATGTAATCTCCAATAGTACAAGAGATCGTAGGACAACTTGGATCCTTATACTTTGGTGGGCTCTTATGTTGGATAACTGCACCTACCTGTTCTGTTAGGAATGTGGTCTTTTTCACATGATGCTTTCTCTGATGGTGCATAGGTCCTTAATTACCTTGGCATATGCAGGCACTTGCTTGATAACATACAATAATGGCAAATTTATCTTGACTTAATGCAAATGCTCTAATATCTCAGATGCGGTGTCCAATTTCCTAGGTAATTTTAAGGCTTGTGGAAATGGTGGAGGGATTGGGCATTGTTCAATTTCACCAAATCCAAGTGACTCAGTTTCATCCTTCTCTTTCTCAGCTGGGGTCTCCTTAGATTTCTTAGTTACTAAAGGAGAACTTTTATTAATCTCTTTACCACTCCTCAAAATGGTCACAACTTTTACTTCCTTATGTTTATCCTTAGAGCCAATTTTTAGATTTTGATTGATGGGATTGGGTTGAGTTTGGGAAGGACACTTCCCTCTCTCTATCCCACTCAATGAATTTGTAAGCCTAGTTATATGACTCTTGGTCTCTCTTACCTCTTCATCTAGCCTAGTGAGCATGGATTCAAACTTTTGATTTTGCTCACTTTGCCTTTGAATGAAAGTACTAAGTGCATCCTCCAAGGAAGTTCTAGATGATGATGATGATGATGATGATGATGATGATGATGATGCATGTGGTGAATTAAAATTCCTTGGAGCAGGAGGATTCAACACATTGTCACTCTTATAACTCAAATACGGATGCTTTCACATATTTGGGTTATAATTGTTAGATTATGAAGAATTATTTGGCCAATATGAATTAAATGCATGTACTTGTTCTTCTGGCACATTTAAGAATGATGAAAGTGATGCACATTCATTTGTAGCATGGTTTATCTCATGACAGATTTTACACACCTCCATTGGGTCCTCTCTAAAGGTAGCACTAACACTCCTACTTCCTTTCATTTTGAGTGCCTCAATTTTTTTAGTTAACATGTGTTAGAGTTTTGCACTCATGTTATCATCTTCCCTCAACTTGAAAACACTTCCACTAGAAATGGTAGTGTTAGTTCTAGTCCTATCAGTGGAGTCCATAGGGCTAGGTCCAGTCCATGTGTTCAAGTTTTCATCTATCTCATCAAGATAATCCATTGCATCTTCGGGTTCTTTTTGTAAAAAGTCCCCTCCGCATGAGAGTTGAACAAACTGTTGGTCCCTAGGTGTAAGTCCTTCATAAAAATAGCTAACCAACCTCCAATCTTTATACCCATGAGTTGGGCAGAAATTGAAAAGATCTTTGTACCTTTCCCAAGCTTGGTATAAGGTCTCATTTTCTCCTTGGACAAAACTAGCTATCCTTCTTTTTACTTGCTGGACTTTGTGGGGAGGAAAATGTTTCTTAAAAAACTCTTGGGCCATCTCCCCCCAACTACCTATAGACCTAGGTTTCAAGGTGTAAAGCCAACTTCTTGCCTTATCCTTAAGAGAAAAAGGAAAGAAATGTAACTTAGCAGTCTCAATAACATTTTGTGCATAGAAACTACTAATTACCTCTTCAAAAGCTCTAACATGGATATAAGGATTTTCATTTTCTTGTCCCTTAAAGTCAAGAAGTATTGCTGATAAACCTTGTTTCAGTTCTACATGTGGTGCATTAGGAGGAAACATGATGCATGAAGGAACAAAATTTTGTGTGGGATGCAACAATTCATACATAGTTCTTCTATTCTCCTCATGATTATTATGTGTTTCATCACCCATGATTGATGAAGAAGGTGAAGGCAAAGGTGTGTCAAAAAGATTACCAAAGTAAGTTTCAAAAATTTCTAATCTGCCTCTCTTGTTTCTTACCCAAATGCTCATGCAACAATGAATACACAATCAAATAAAATAAAATAAAAACAAACAGAAAAATAAAAACAAAAAAAGGGAAAAAAATGGAACGAAGTTACCAATAGAAGAATTTCCACCGGTTGTGCTTTGCTCCCATAAATTGCCTCTGAACATGCAGCAGCTCCCCGGCAACGGCGCCAAAATTGCTTGCTCACTCCCAAGTGCTAGAGATCGTAGCAATATAATTCTCGGAGTATCGAAGTCAAACCACAAGGAGTAGGGTAAATTCAAAGACAACATAATTAAACAACAATTTGGGTGAAAAAGAAAAGTACTTTTGCTAGGTGATTGTTAACAAGAATAATAATAAAAACTGATTTAAATCAATAATGTAAATACTAGGGCATCGGGGTGTTTCCCTATATCGATATGAAATTCTTTGTGATCTAAGAAAATATACATTTCATAATTGATTGTCCTTATACAATTAAATACTTATGATTTGGTTGAACTGAGACAATTCAAGAACGCATGATAACCTCGATTAATAATGCAGTTAGAATAGTTTTCAGAAAAACCCATTCACTTTAAAACATGATTTCTATTTGAAACTATTAGAAATTCATCTAAACAATAAGAAAAACATGATTGAACTTATTGAAAGCATGGAAGAACTAATACATCATAAGAAATCTAATTGAACAATCAAATATGTTATTGTCTAAAATCTTAGAGAGAATCACATTGAATATTCATACCGTGTAGAAGAAACATAACCCGTAGCCCTAGCAAAGAGTTTAGGCTGCCATTAGAGAAAGAAAAATACAAGGTTTTCTCTCCAAAATTCGTTCTACACAGCCTCCCTTCCAAAACCCTAACGTAAAAAGTGTCTAAAGAAAATAAAACTTTTACTATTTTAATTTCCCTCCATTTACAGCAGTAATTTGTGAGTTAATTTCGACCTTCAAAAATTAAGAATTTCGGAAAACGCAAAACTGGAAAGTTGTAGATATTTAAGTCATGGTTCCAACCCATCTAGCCTTGTGTCAATTGGATTTTTGAGGAGAGATATATGCTCAAAATACTGATCAGTGCTCAAATCAAATTTTTCCTTTTTAGATTCTGCCTCTTTGATTTCTTTCCTTATTTGAAGCTTCCAATCATGGTAGACGATCCAAGCACTCCAGCTGCACCTCCTTAGACATTTAAGCATGGTATTTTAGCTCCACTTTAATTCTAGTTTGGCCTCCATTCTCTCACAAATTCCTGTAAACTCATATTTCTCATATGATTTCCTGAAAGTAGAAAATTACACACAATGAATGGCATCTTATTCAAGAAATTATGTAAAGATAAATAATAGGGACTAATGCAAATCATGGCTTAATTATACAAATTAAGCATAGTAATAGGGAGATAACGCCCACATAAATATATAACAAGTATACATTTTAAGGTGTTATCACTCGGCTGATCGAGAATTAGGCTTGACCGATCGAAAATTGCAGGTCCAATTTTTCTGCAGAATTTTTAAACAGGCCCAAGCTCGAGAAAACATTTAGGGTTTCATCTAAACTTCTCCACATATAAAAGGGAAATCCTAGCTACGTTTTTCAAACTTTTGGAAGACTTGTGTGTTATTCTTTGTGAGATCTAAAGAGGTTTTGTACCTTCTAACTACACAGGAATCTCTCAGAGCAAAATCTACAATCAAGCATAGGTAGAACATAGTTGTTGCATCAAGATCATTACTGATGGTGATCTGAAACCTTTGGGTGGGATCTCAAAGTCACAAGCAAGGCGGCTTGTGTTGGTGTAAATCCAAGAAGAGAAGGAGTTTGGGGATTCGGAGCTTGCACGTGGTCGTGTCAGTAAATTACTACATGAGGTAGCAATAGATTTAAGGTTAAATCTGATTGTAAAAACTTCAATTCTCTTATAGTGGATTTACTTTACCTTGAGGATAGTTAGGTCAAATCCTCCCCAGGTTTTTACCTTGAAATTGTTTGTTTCATCGGTTTTCCTCGATCATCATATCATGGTGTTATTTATTTTCCACTATTTTGCATGATATGATTTATTTATGTGTAACCTATATCTGAATAATTAATCTAAGTAATTACTTGGTTAATATAATAGATTAAACAATCTAGTTTAAGGGGTCTAAACGAACAAACAAAGCTCTTTATTACATCACATAATAAAGATCCATAATATGGAATGAATTAATATGCTTTTATCAACCTTTATTATAGAATATTACTCCAAAGTTTTTTATTTTTTTTATTTTTTATTGCTCATTACTTGAAATGAATAATTATAATCGATATGTGTGTGCAATTTATAATTGTTGCTTCTTATTATGAACTTATTACTAATTAAGTTTTATAACAAGTATGTTATAATATATGTACAACATTCTAAAAAAAAAATTTACATAAAACATTACAACATTATCCGTGTATCACATGGGCAACTTACTAGTATTTATTAAAACGATCGTAGGAATATTATAAATTGATGCTTTTAATTTTAAATTTAAATAATAGCTTAAAATTATTTATTTCTTCTAAAAAAAAACTTAAATGATTTATTATATCATTAATCGGATATCAATCACACATAGTTTGTAAGTTTTTTAAAAATAAAATTAGATAATATATATGGGTTTGACTTACCTCTAGCACTTTTTTAACTGGCATTTTCAGTTGTTTTAAATATATAATAGCAAGTGATAGTGAGTTTTAATCTTCACATTTCATTTAGTTAATGGGTGATGTGGCAGTTTATCATTAAAACAAAAAGAGATTCCAGTTAAAAAAAGTACTGGAGGTAAGCTAAACACAATATTTATAACATTTTGAGCTTGCAATTTTTTCTTTTAAACATGTTTCGTGGATTAAATATGTATTGGTGCATTGGATTTGGGCAGTGACTACAACTTGAGCTACATGCAAGTGGAGCCCTCAAATATTTTGTCATTAGGCACAACGTCTTATACAAGGCATCTTGTGGGTATTTAATGAGTAATGTTTTATATACAATATTTTTTTAGAATAGTTGGATTGTCGATTTGTGACCATGACCAGCATGCTAATATCAAGCTTAAATATGATATTAACAAGAACCAACTTAACTTTTATAAAACTTTTACAAAAGCTTCCCTCTTTCTTTCATTGTTGTTTCTTTACTTAAATGATATAAATATGAGAATGATGGTTTTTCTTTAGTTTGGTACATCATTTGTTGATGTGTGCATAGTATGTTTGTGGGAACCTCGTTGAGGTGGGATTAGGATTTCCTTGATTCTAAGAGATAGGCTTTGAGATGAATGTGTAAGTTTATGATAAAGAATAATTGATAGTAATAAGGTTTGATATTTAATTGGTTTAGGTGTTACTAGCCCCAGGTCTGAGCTCCTTCGACTTTAGGCTCTCGGTTCCTCTGCTTTCAGGTAAGGGATAAGTTATATGAGCATTTGGTAAGTCATGAGGTTATTTTAAAGTATATTATGCATTAAAAGGTTTTTGATTAGAGATATGACATATAATCATATTTCAGACAAAGATATGTTCGTGCTTTCAAAACCTTATGTATATGATTTAAGCATATTGATGCTATTACTAATTTCCACAAACATGATGTTTAAAGAAAATAATGGAAATGCTATTATTGTGAAATGTTATGAAAACTATAAATTTCAGTATGATGTATAAGTATGAAATGTTTTCGGGTTATGTCCTCTGGTGATCTGAACTCGGCCAGTAGGGGTTAAATTACTAGCTTTCTATGGAAAATGTTATCTGTTTAGCCATTTAAAGTAGAGGAAATGGGGCTGCTCGTAACTCTAATCTGAACAAGGCCTTTTCCCTAATGTGTATGGACAGCGGGGAGGAACAAAACCTTGGGTGGATGTGCCATCAGGCCTCCCAAAGAGGACAATGTCATGCACTCGAGGGCACCCAAATGTGATGAGGCCTTCTCTGTAGTGCACATGCACCAAGTACAGACTTACCAGATATGGACTAACCAATGTGTTATGAACAACTATATTATGATATTGATCATGAGAGAATGATTTTGTTTAAATGCATTATGAAAAGTTGAAAGCTCTTATGAAAAGAAGAAGTTTTTGATGAAAAGAAAAGCTGTTCTTTAAAGATAAAAGTTTCTGAAGTTCTGTTGTGCTTAAAAGATAAAGAATCTGATGGAAAGGTTTTAGTGTTCTATAAAGATAAAATTTCTGATGAAAGTACAAGTTTATGTTAAAAATCTATCAGATAGCTGTTCTTTATAAAACGTTAAGTTTTATGACTATGAAAGTTATAATATTTTATGAGAAAAAGATTATAAAGAAAAGTTTTCTTATTTGTCAAGATGTTTCTAGTTAAGACAAAGTTACCAATTATCTGATTTAAGTTCAAATGATTGTTTTGTAATGAGAATATATATATATATGTATGTATGTATGTACGTATGTATGTATGTGATTTTAAATAATCAATATTATATTTGGTGACTTTGTAAGAAATGAAAGAAATTTTAATCTGAAAGGTTTTGGTAATATTATTCTGATAAGAAAAGGGAGAACAATTATTTTCCTACGAAGGGCGTATAAGTTATCATTATGAATAGTATATAACACTATGCATGAAAAGATGTTCTTCGATCTGAATATTTATTGTACGTTTTTTAGACCCCTTAAACACAAACAGATTAACATAGTTATTTAGCTAAGTGATTAACTTAAGTAAATTATTCAGATCTAGGTTAATACAAGTAAATCATATCATTGAAACAGTGCGGAAAATAAAGAACACAACAATATGATAACCCAGGAAAACCAAATCGGTTAGAAACCTGGGGAGGATTTAACCTAGCTATCCTCAAGGTAAAACAGATCCACTATGAAAGAATTGAAGTTTTACAATAGCGACTTAGACCACTAACATCCTATTGCTACCTCGAGTAGAAAACTTACTACCACGACCACGTGACAGCTTTGAGTCCACGGACTATTTCTTTCTTGGATTCTCAGCAACCACAGGTACTCCCACTTGTGTTTTCTTTAAGCTCTTTATGCAGCAACTGAAGCGATCACCAAGCTTTCAACATCAATCTTGATCTTGATAACCCTAAGTATGTATGAAGGCAAACACCTCCAGATCTCACAAGAGATTCATACACACAGTATAAACAACAACAATAAAACGTGGCTAGGGTTTTTCCTTTTATACTTAAGGCAAAACATAAAACCCTACACGTCATACGGGCTTGGGTTGAGTTGGAAAAATCTGCAGAAAAACATTCTGCATGAGTTTCGATCAATCGAGTCTAATTTTCGATCGATTGAGCCTTGCAGAAAGTGAACAGTAATTTTCTGCAATTACTCGATTCCAACTTTACAATAAACATGCTTTGAGTAGCCTAATTCTAGACTCTAAGTTTTGATCATGGTTTGCTAACATTACACATTGAAGTTCTAATACATTTAGATCCTAAATCCTTAGAGCCTAACTAATTCTCCCTTTGGCAATCCGTGACAAAACACATAATAAAACAAAATGCTCAAAGTTACAAAAACACAGCCCATTACAATAAAATGCCCAATCAAAAACAATTCAACCTAACTACTATCTATCAGTTGCAAGTGTAGACAGCAGCACGACTGAATCAACCTGTATATTCCTGAAACACTTAACAAACACATAAATGCATGTGTGGAAAATACAAGTAAAACAAAATAAATCCTTGATTTCACATAACATAAAATAAAAGACATATATCATGAATAATCTCATAAATATAAATCAATAGCCAATGTAGCACAATGTGAAACAAGACACAGAAATAAAAACATAATGTCTCCCCCTATCATATACAACTCATAAAAAATAAAGACATCAAAATAAATACATCATGAACCAAAAAAAATGTACAAAGTGAAGCACCTAGATACAATCTAAATCTCCAAAGCTCCAAAACAAAAAAAATCTCTCCCTATCTCCATCCATATGTACTCCCTCTTTTTGTGACAAATTGCCAAAGGGCAATCAAGACTTATCATCAAAAGGAGGTGGCGGAGGTGACCGTCTAAAGTTTGCCAAATCTGCACGCAAAGCCTGAAGCTCCATGAGCACATCCACCAAAAGCTGACTAAGAGCCGCCTAAATGGTTATGACAGTGTCCAACATACGACGAATGCTAGAATCATCTGAAGTAGAAGGTGGAGGAGCAGTAGTAGCAGTCGGATCAATAAACTCATCAGCAGTCGGATCACTTGAAGGAGGAGGAGGAGAAGGTGCAACACCCGAAGAACACTCAACTTTAGGGCATTTAGAGCTAGCTCTCATCTGAGCAACTCTCTGCCTAAGGAAGGTGGCACCTATGGGAGCTATAATATGAGGAAGGTGGCACCTATGGCTTGAACATAGAGTTTTTAGAACAAAAACCCAAACTTTGAAAAACCCAATTTCAAAAATCCCAACAAATTGATCCATTTATCATTACACAAGTTAGATAACAGTATATAATGACATAATTAATCAATTACACAAGCCAATTTCATCAAATTAAACTCAATTGAACAAAATCCCCAAATTCGGTGAGTTTCAAGCCCTAGGATTTTCAATTCTTCCCAAATCACCAAATTGATCAAATTAAACTATGAGGAACATGTTTACATCATCCAATACCAAAAACCCATTGATCAATTGTGAAAGAAAACAACTCAAAAATAAAAAACCCAAAAATCCAATAGGTTCGAAAATTACACCTAAATTGCTTAAAAAATGCATGAAATATGTGAATAAAAGAAAAAAGAAGGGGTAAAAAGGACATACCGGCACTTGAAGACAAAATCCTTTGAGAAAAATTAGGAAGAAAATGACAAAAATTTGTTTGAGGTGGATTGGTCGAAGAGAGAGAGCAAAAAGCTTTTTGAATAGTTGAATAAAGTGAAGAACACGTGAGAAAAAAAGCTTTTTAAAAAACCTTCAAACCGAATTTCGATTGGTCGAAAATTAGGTTCGATCGATCGAAAATCAATTTCGATCGATCCAACACCAATCGAGCATCGATCGAGCCAGACAGATTCAAACCAAAATTTTAATCGCAATTTCGATCGGTCGAGTAGTAGGTTCAATTGATAGAAAATCTGGAAAAATCAAAATTTTGAAAAATAGAGCATTTTAATGCAAAAACTCCTCAAAGCACAATGTTTTATGAATAAAATGCATAAGTATGAGATGAAACTTTTTTCAAAAACCCTTGAATTTAACCCAGATCTTCCAAAAACAAGATTTTCAATCAATTTGTCCTCTAATCTCAAACTTTAAACACATTTTGCATTAAAATTAAAGAACTTTTAATCTTGGATGGTCACAACAAGATTACACACAATATAATGTACCAAGTTTAGCAAAGAGTAACTTGTGTAGTGTATGCAACTAGCAAGAGCTTGAGATACATGTGAGGTGATAAGTAAATAGTGATCAATCACAATTTCTACAAAATTCATCACATACATTTGAAAGTGACTATCACCTAAAGAGTTACATCATATAACTCTCACATCTCCTAGAATAAAAGCTTGGAATCATGTAAGTTTCTTGATTTGCCTCATAATGTACACACCGATTTTATTTGATTTGAAACTTATTAAGATAGCCAAGATAATGTACACACCAATTTTATTATAAGCCGAGGCTACACCTTATGTTCTTTTTGTGCATGTGCTACACTTTCTCGAGCACAAAATCATATGATATGCACTAAGGTGTTCATGATTGGCTAGTAAACAGTGGTGAGATGGTTATTTATGCCTTTCTCTTAGGAGTTTTTAGTCCTTACAATCAAAAGCATGTGACTTCAAGATCAAGATCATGTGATCAAAAACTATAAACAACTCCTACACAACATGCACTACAAAGCTCAAACTAGTAAAGTGCAATAAAATAAGCTCATCCAAGCTAAACAAGGTACATAAACATGTTATGTAAAAATAATATGGCCAACCTTGATTTCAAATCCAAGAAAAATAATGCAAAACACATTTTTCTTCCTTTTTTTTTTAATTTTTTAATTTTTTAATTTTTTTAATTTTTAATTTTGAAAAGAATAACAAAAACAACCTAGCATGAAATGCATGAATGTTATGCAATGCAAATCCTAAAAAAAAAAAAAAACAAAGAAAGCGAAACAACAAAGAGGAATGGTCACAAAGAATAGAGAGATGAAGCACAAGGACCATGTCAGAAAGACTCAATTAGATCGAGCCTTTTGCATCCAAAACTTTTTAGATGCAACTCTTGCATTGGAGTTATTATTCATATTAGAATGCTCCAGGTTGGAATAAAAGGTTTAAAGTCTTTACCAATTCAGCAATAAATACCATGGGATCTTGTGCTTGAGGCACAAGTACTTTGAAACAGTTTGGACGAATGTGCCTAGGCTTTCCACAAAAATGACAAACCCATGTAGGTCTATCATGCAACTTGTTCTTAAGAGGGTTAAGAGCCTTAGGTTTAGATTCTTTGAGATCAAACTTAATCTTCCTTGGAGGATTAACTTTTGCTGGCTTGACAATCTCGCTCACGGGAGGCTTAGAAGAAGAAACAAAGTTTGTGGAATGATTCTTAGTCATAGAGATGCTATCTTCAAAACCTAGACCAGTTTTGTCTAAGGGAGACTTCTGAATACTCAACATGTGTTCAAGTTTAGAACTAGCAGACCTATTTGTTTGTTTTCTAACAATAGATAATTTAAGTTCTAAATTCTTAACTTTATCAAGCAACAACATGTTCTCAGTCTCCACCATATCAAGCAATTCATTAGCATCAAACAATTTAATGAGTAAATTCTTCTTATTAAGTTCAAGAGAAGCAATTTTCTGTAAGCCTAAATCAACATTCATAGCATTCTTTACAGCAACCTTGCAAAGCTTATTATAAGCTTCTTGCAAATCAGCATTCTTAAAGAGTTCCCTATTAGAAGGGTTCTCATCAACCACAACACTTTCATCAACTACAGCAGTAGCTGTGAAAGCAATGAAATTTCCATCCTCATCACTACCAAACTCATTATTAGAAATTTCATCATCACTAAGGGTTACAGCCATAGCCTTACCCTTTGATCTCAAGAATGTAGGACATTCTGATTTCACATGACCATACCTTTGACAACCAAAACATTGTTGACCCATAGAATTATTAGAAGTTTGACTTACTTTCTCTTTAGGTTTTTCATTATTGTTCACCTTAGTGGGTTCATTTCTCCTAAAATTTCTAGGTTCAGCATTGTTTTTACCTCTTGCCCTTCTGTTATTGTTCCTAAGAAAGTTTCTAAAGTTCTTGGCAAGGTAAGCAATCTCTATAGCAGAGAGTTCATCATCAAATCCATTCCCATCAACATCATCAACTGACTTAAGAGCCATTGATTTGGATTTGTTTGTCTTGGGTAGGTCAAACTCATAGGATTGGAGAGATCCTACAAGTTCATCAACAGGGAAGGAGTCCACATCCTTACTTTCAGTTATGACAGTCACTTTGGGTCTAAAGTCATCAGTCAAAGATCTAAGTATCTTCCTAACAATTTTAGGTTGATCATAGATTTCACCCAAATTATAAGTAGAGTTAACAATATCATTCAATTTAGCATAGAATTTATCAAAACATTCATCATCAGACATTTTAATACTTTCAAATCTAGTAGTTAACTGCTACAATTTGTTAATCTTAACTGTCTTTGTGCCTTCATGCACAGTTTGGAGAATATTCCATGCAGTATAAGAAACCTCAACATTAGAGATTCTCTTGAATTCCTCTATAGAAACAGCATTAAAAATAGCATTCATGACTTTGCTATTAAAAGTGGTTGCTTCTTTTTGAGAAGTTGCCCACTCATTAACTGGAGTAGTGGGCTTCTCTCATCCGTATTCAACGAAATTCCAAACTCTCTCATCAATAGATTTCAGGAATGCTTTCATCCTTACTTTCCAGTAGGCATAGTTATTCCAATCAAAGTGAGGTGGGATCACAAGAGAGTGACCGTGTTCCATGACAACAAGGGTTAAGGATCAACTCTTAGATCGAAAGATCTAAATACTAGAGCTAACCCGCTCTAATACCACTTGTACGTTTTTTAGACCCCTTAAACACAAACAGATTAACCTAGTTATTTAGCCAAGTGATTAACTTAAGTAAATTATTCAGATCTAGGTTAACACAAGTAAATCATATCATTGAAATAGTGTGAAAAATAAAGAACACAACGATATGATAACCCAGGAAAACCAAACCGATAAAAAACCTGGGGAGGATTTAACCTAACTATTCTCAAGGTAAAACAGATCTACTATGAAAGAATTGAAGTTTTACAATAGCGGCTTAGACCACTAACATCCTATTGTTACCTCGAGTAGAAAACTTACTACCACAACCACGTGACAGCTTCGAGTCCACGGACTACTTCTTTCTTGGATTCTCAGCAACCACAAGTACTCTCACTTGTGTTTTCTTTAAGCTCTTTATGCAGCAACCAAAGCGATCACCAAGCTCTCGATATCAATCTTGATCTTGATAACCCTAAGTATGTATGAATGCAAACACCTCTAGATCTCACAAGAGATTCATACACACAGCATAAACAACAACAATAAAACATGGCTAGGGTTTTTCCTTTTATACTTAAGGCAAAACATAAAACCTTACATGTCATACGGGCTTGGGCTGAGTTGGAAAAATTTGCAGAAAAACATTCTGCACGAGTTTCGATCGATCGAGTCTAATTTTTGATCGATCGAACCTTGCAGAAAGTGAACAGTAATTTTCTGCTATTACTCGATTCCAACTTTACAATAAACATACTTTGTGTAGCCTGATTCTAGACTGTAAGTTTTGATTATGGTTTGCCAACATTACACATTGAAGTTCTAATACATTTAGATCCTAAATCCTTAGAACCTAACATTTATAAAATGAAATGATTTGATTGTTGGGCTTTGTGGAGCCTAGTTTATATTTGATCCAGTTAACGACCCGACCCGGCTCGAATAATGTTGTTGTTGCCGCATTCTTGAGGGTGAGAGAAAAAAAAAGAAAGTATTGTAGCCGCAATTCTTGTACTTTGTATTCTTCCCTGATAATAGTGAGATCCGTGCAACTCCGTGGACGTAGGCAAATTGCCGAACCACGTAAATACTGTCTTGTGCGTGTGATTGTTTTTTTTCTTTGGCGTGTGTTTTCTCTATTTTTTTTTTGTTTCTCACAGGTTGGGAATTTGGTTTAATTCCCTACATTGATTTACATGCATTCTTATTAAATTCTTATGTATCTTACCCTTATTGAGCTGTGTAGCTCACCCCTTCTACTTTTTCAGTCAACAGGTTTTATTTTGGAGCAGAGGAAGCTTTAGTCAAGTTTTGGAAGGAGCTAGTTTTAGTTTTAAATTAATAGATCCCAAATTTGTAGCTGATGTTTATTTTTTTGGTATTGTGTATTTTATGATCTAATGAAAGTTGTGTACCTTAAAGTATTAAGAGATGTATTATGTGAATGTGTGGAAATTGAATGATAGGTGGATTGTGTTATTCTTTGGGTACAGTGTAGATGCTCTGAATATCAAGTGAAAAGTTATATAAAGAAGAAAAGAAACAAGAATAAAAAGAAAGAGGGAAGTTTTTGTTAAAAGTTTTAGTTGGTTATTGTTAATACCAAGTTTAGGCTTGATATTGACATGCCGATTATGGTCACAAATTCGGGTATCGGGTTTGGGATGTGACAAACATGGTATACATTCATCAAACACATTACATACCAAAACATAGAGAAACCAAGGCATAAAAATTCATCTATGATCTAGACATACCAAAAGATAAGCATATTAAATTATAGCTCAAAACATTTACCCTAACTTCAAAATTAAATCCACAAAGTCAGGTGTATCATATGTTGTTCACTGCTCATTTCAGCAGCTTATGCCCCATTTGTAAAATACAAATGGGCTGTCCATACACATCCAAATATCATGTAATTTTACAGAACTACTCCCCTAGATGTCTAGTATATATCATAACAATTTCAGAGTCAAAGCATAAAACCATGATTAATTAAAAATCATACAAGACAACATGCTCAAATGTGTCTTGACATAAATTCATGCAACTTAGAAATTAAACCATTACTTTTATATTCATCCAAATGCTGTGAGACCACTTCCATAACAACCATGTGTGTCTTGGAATTCATAAAAACTACTCCTAACATCCTAATTCACAGAATATGATTTAATACATATTTTTCTTGTTGTAAACACCAAATCTGTCACAGTGACAGCTTCAGCACATGTTCTTACAAAATCATCAACTAATGCAATAGGCCTTCATTTCATTTGGGTATTTTTATACCTATACTATACATATAAAAATACGTTAATAAGCATCCATTTGACCATAATACCATCAATCTTTCAAATTACTAAAACGGAATCACAAGTTCAGCTTCTAAAATCAGAATAGAGAATAAAGAAGGGAAAATAAACAAAACAATTATACTATCAAAACACCCAAAATAAGATATAGTTTTATCTACTTACCTACAACCTTTGAAGCTGAACTTTAGTAAGAGTTTGATTTCTTCTTATAGAGATATATCTATGATTTTCGGTGAAAGCAAAGGAGGGCTGTTGTGAGATGGTGCTGCCATGTAAGAACAAGGGAAGAAGAAAGAAATAAGAACAAAGAAAAGGATGTGGGGTGACATAGTTCAGCTTCCTAATGTTGGTATGGACTGAATTAGTTGAACACCTCTGGCCACGTGTGATTTGCTAAGTCATTTGCCAACTAACCTTATGTGGGGTGACATAAAATGATTATTTTGCCTATTCCTTGGTCAATTAATTTGTTAACTGCCGTTGAGCTTGCGTGTGGTTACACAAGTTATTGACAATGTATGATTTTAGTATAACATGTTAGGTTCTAAAGACTTAGGAACTTATGTATTTAGAACTCTAATGTGTATAGTTGGCAAACCATGATCAAAACAAGATGTTTAGTCATGTTTAGACTTGCTCAAAGTTGTGTCATTTATGTAAATTTGGATTTAAGTTGATGTAGAAGTTACTGTGCATTTCGGTCTGGTTCGATCGATCGAAGCTTAGGCTCGATCAATCGAAAATCGGGTCAGATGCGTTTTTTCTGCAGAATTCCAACTCAGCCCTAGCTCATTAAAACGTTTAGGGTTTTATGTTTTGCCCTAGGTATATAAGGCAAACCCTAGCCACGTTTTTTTAGTTGCTCATACTGCTGTTTGTGTGAATCTCTTGTGAGATCCTTGAGGAGCTTTCCTTCACACAAGCTTAGGATTATCAAGGAGGAGATTTCTTCAAGAACTTGATGATCATTCAGTTGCTGCAATAAAAGCTTAAAGATACACAAGCGGGTGTGCTTGTACTTGCTGGAGAATCCAAGAAAGAAGGAGTCCGTGGTCTCGGAGCTTGCAAGTGGTCGTGTCAGTAAGTTCTACTAGTGGGTAGCAATAAGAAGTCGAGCGTGGGGGCTTGTAAGTCTTATTGTATGAACTTCGATTCTTTCAAGATAGTGGATTCAGGTTTACCTTGAGCATAGCTAGGTTAAATCCTCCCCTGGTTTTTACCGATTTGGTTTCCTAGGTGATCATATTATTGTCTTATTTATCTTTTTGCTGCTTTGCATGATATGATTGTTTGATTGTGATAACCTAGATCTGAAATTTGGACTAAGTAATAACTTGGCTAATTAACTAGGTTAATCTAATTGTGTTTTAAGGGGTCTAAAAACTAACAAGTGGTATCAGAGCGGGTAGCTCTCTTATTTTAGATCTTTTGATCTAAGAGCTGATCCTTGACCCCTATTGTCATGGATAATTTGAAAGTGTCTTTCTGATCATGTTTCTGCCCATGCTTCTGTTGATTTTATTGATGCCTGTGAAACTCTTCGTAAGGAATTATTGAAATTTATGAAAATTGATAAGAAATTCAAGGAAGAGTTAAAATTGGCTAATCTTGAAAAAGAGGAATTGATTGTTAGATTAGATGAATCTAATAAAAAGAATGAATTTTTGAGAAATCAAATTTCCTTTCAAGATGAGAAGATGAAAAGCTTGGACCAAGAGTTAGTTGAATCTAAAGCTAAAATTGAAAATTTGACTAGTACCAAGCTTGCTGTTGATAACAGAAGTGTTTCTGTTTCTCTTAAGCCTAAAACTGAGAAAGTTTATATCCCTCCTTTTAAGAGGAATAATAAAGAAAATGCTTATTTTGCTATCTTAGACAAAGGTAAAAGTTCTGATGTAGACGCTAAAGTTTCTAAACCTAAGTCTAAACCTACTGTTAGAGAGGATAATAAATTTGTTTTTGTGCCTATCTACCACTTTTGTGGTGTTCGTGGTCACATTCGTCCTAATTGTCATAAATTGAAATTTAAGCATTCTGTGTTTCAATCTAGGATATGTGATGATATTTCTCCTGCCATAAGTCCATATAAATTGTTTCATATTCTTTTGAAAAATTTGTGCTTGTTGGCTTGTGAAAGGAATTTGCAGGATTTCAGTCTTTCTCAGAAGATTGGTGTAATCTCTCAAATACACTCCGCTTCACATGGATTTTCACCTACAAAGCCGAAGACTCGTGCTATTTGGGTGAGAAAAGATTCTCTAAGGTGAGTGTTGCTGATTTGTCCCTGATTTAATTCTTTCAATTATTTGTGGACATGTTTTGTTTATGTTTTTGGTTGTTTTATTTTTCTTGAGTATTACATGAATTAGGATATCTCTCTCTTGATTTAGAACATGCTTGACATTGTGGAGAAACTTGAATAGTATGTGTTATATATGTGCTAAGCTATTTTTGATTTTGTGTGAGTATGTACTAGTTTGTACATGTACTCATGGGTTAATTAAGAAATTGATATTTCTTGTTTGTGTACCCTCTATAGCTTAGTTAAGCACTGTCATGCATTGCATTTGCATTGTTCATTTAGAATAATATGTGCCTTTTTGTTTTTGGTCATATAGTTTTTAAAACCAAAAAGATTTTTGTGTTTTGTATTTCACATCTTGGATTTATAATCAAGGATTGGCCATATTATCTTTACATAACAAGTTTATGTACCTTGTTTAGCTTCGATGAGCTTACTTTTTGCACTTTACTAGTTGAAGCTTTGTAGTGCATGTTGTGTGGGAAAAATGTTTATAGTTTTTGATCACTTTGTCTTGATCTTGAAGTCACATGTCTTTGACTGTCGGACTTGAACCTTTGGAGAAAGGCATAAATAACCATCTCACCACTGTTTTCTAGGAGATGTGGGAGTTATATGATGTAACTCTTTAGGTGATAATCTCTTTCAAATTTTATGTGATGAATTTTGTAGACTTTGTTTTTGATTTCTATTCACATATCACCTCACATGTATCTCAAGCTTTTGCTAGTTGCACACACTACACAAGTTACTCTTTGCTAAACCTGGTACATTATATTGTGTGCAATTTTGTTGTGGCCATCCAAGATTAAAAGTTCCTTGATTTGAATGCAAAATGTGTTTAATGGTTGCGCTTTGAGGACAAATTGATTGAAAATCTTGATTTTGGAAGATCTGGGTTGAATTCAAGTGTTTTTGAAAAACTTTTCATCTCATACTCATGTATTTTTTTATTATAAAATAATGTGCTTTAAGGAGTTTCTGCATTAAAATGCTCTGTTTTTCAAAAAATTGATTTTTCTAGACTTTCGATCGATCGAACCTGTTTTTCGACTGATCGAAATTGCGATAAAAATTTTGGTTTGAATCTGCCTGACTCAATTGGTATTCGATCGATGCTCGATCGATCAAAACTGAAAAATTTTCAGTTTTTAAGTTTTTGACCAATCTATTTTTTTTGCATCATTTGTGTTTAGGATTCACATGCATTGCATTATTTTTTTTGTATCCATCTTGCAGTTTTGCAGTCATATCTCTCATTGTTTTCACACATAACATGCATACACTTTGCTAAATTGGGTACTCAACTTGATTTAAAAATTGATTGATTAATTTTTGAGTTATGTACTTTTTAGTATATGCTATTTTTATGTGTGAATTGCAGAAAATATTTTTCTTAAGAGATATGATGGATAATCAATGTGTAAATATTTTCTCTATTCATGCAACTGTTTATGAGTCACATAGTGTCAAGTTTGCATTTATTGAAAGAGAGAATATTTTTTTATGTGTATCCTCAATTTAAATTTTTTAAGTTAGGTTTGTGTGTTTTTATTTATCCCCACCTCCTATATTTTCCCCAAAACTGTTTTTCCCAACACTTGTTTTGTGTTTCCTATTTTTATAAGGGGAGAAGCTAGTTTTTAAGCTTGTTGCTTTTCATAGGGGGAGTTGTCTCTATTTTCTATAGCGTTGTTTTGCTTTGTGTTCCCTTGATTGTCTATTTTCTCTTGACCTTTGTTGCTCTTTGTTTGAGTTATCTTTGTCAATTCGTGACAAAAAGGGGGAGATTTAGATGAATCGTGGGAATATGTGTGGAAAATACAAGAATGTTCTGTTTTAGGGGGAGTTAACATTGTTTTTGATGTATCTAACTTAAGGGGAGAGTTAGTTTGCATATTTGTTGTTTTCCTTTTTTTTTTTTTTTTTTCTGTCACACATGCGTTTATGCATTTTGTTTAGTGTTTCAGGAAAAATACAGGTTGATTCAATTGAGCTACTGTCTATACTTGCAACTAATGGAAAGTAGTTAGGATTGAATTTGTTGTAATGAGCATGTTGTTTGTAAAGGGCTTTTTCTTTGTAAACTTTGAGCTGTTAGTTGTGTTTTGTCATGGATTGCAAAATGGGGAGTTTGTTAGGTTCTAAAGACTTAGGAACTTATGTATTTAGAACTCTAATGTGTATAGTTGGCAAACCATGATCAAAACAAGATGTTTAGTCATGTTTAGACTTGCTCAAAGTTGTGTCATTTCTGTAAAGTTGGATTTAAGTTGATGCAGAAGTTACTGTGCATTTCAGCCTGGTTCGATTGATCGAAGCTTAGGCTCGATCAATCGAAAATCGGGTCAAATGCATTTTTTCTACAGAATTCCAACTTAGCCCTAGCTCATTAAAACGTTTAGGGTTTTATGTTTTGCCCTAGGTATATAAGGCAAACCCTAGCCACGTTTTGTTAGTTGCTCATACTGCTATTTGTGTGAATCTCTTGTGAGATCCTTGAGGAGTTTTCCTTCACACAAGCTTAGGATTATCAAGGAGGAGATTTCTTCAAGAACTTGATGATCATTCAGTTGCTGCAATAAAAACTTAAAGATACACAAGCGGGTGTGCTTGTACTTGCTGGAGAATCCAAGAAAGAAGGAGTTCGTGGTCTCGGAGCTTGCACGTGGTCGTGTCAGTAAGTTCTACTGGTGGGTAGCAATAAGAAGTCGAGCGTGGGGGCTTGTAAGTCTTATTGTATGAACTTCGATTCTTTCAAGATAGTGGATTTAGGTTTACCTTGAGGATAGCTAGGTTAAATCCTCCCCAGGTTTTTACCGGTTTGGTTTCCTGGGTGATCATATCATTATCTTATTTATCTTTCCACTGCTTTGCATGATATTCCGCTGCTTTGCATGATATGACTATTTGATTGTGATAACCTAGATCTGAAATTTGGACTAAGTAATAACTTGGCTAATTAACTAAGTTAATCCAATTGTGTTTTAAGGGGTCTAAAAACTATCATAACATAATATCACTTGTGATGATATTATTTGATGAAGTTTATTTTAAAAAAAAATGTTGTCAAAGTGAATTTTGATAAGTTTTTGGTTGTTGATAATGTATAATATTATATATAATTTTTTTAATGGAAAGATATATGCTAAACCGATGCTTTCTAAGAAATTCTTTGAGTTTGTGGAATTAATCTTATTTGATTGATTCATTCTATTGTACCTCTTGAAATATGATCTGTTGCCCAAGTTACTAAAATTTTGACAAGTGAATGGTATCTAATATCCGTTTGTCACAATTAAGACCTTTTCTTATTAAATCCACTGATTATATTGATATTATAAGTATTGATATTATAAATTTTGATCAGTGCATGAAAGAAATTCTTAATTGTATTCTTAGATTGAATATATGTTAGTGACATGTGCTCTTAGTACTTGTCTGCATGTGTATAAAGTGTTGTATCTTTTAACTGGGCATGAAAATTGTTGAAAGCACGTATCATAACTTAAGGAAATTTTTATAATGAGGTAAAAAGTTGTAATGTATATAAATGACTTGACATGTGATTCTACTATGTTCTGTGATTTTCTCAACTTATCATTTCACATTGTTGTAATACAAAGATATTTACGGTTATAATTTTCGAGGACGAAATTTTTTTTAAGGAGGGAAGAATGTAACACTCCGACCCAACTTTATAGTTAAACTATGTGTTTGAGTGGTTAATTATTATTTTAAGCCACTCTCTTTCTGTAATTAATAGAAAAGTATTTAATAAACATATTATTTTGTAATGCCTTTGAATAAGAATTTTAAAGATTATAAATAATTGAATGGCTAATTGTATTATGAATATATACTAAGTATGTACAAAATTATATTAAGTGGTTTGAGTTATTGGATACATAGTTGGTGTTTTAATTAAGCATGATGCATGAGATGTTATAGTAGATTTCCACCCACACATGCAACCAATGGAAATTCAACACATATAATGCCAAAGCATCATGCATGTTGACACATGTTATCCCCTTAAACCCCAAAGACCAAGACTTGGCCGGCCATGCAATGAGCAAGCTCCACCTAATCTCTTCTTTGACTTTGTCAAAGTAACTAGAACATCCAAGAAGCTCTCTCCCTCTTTATTCCCACAGGTCCAAACAAATCAGAAAATTTTATCACACTTTTCTCTCTTTTCTCTTAAGGAAAGAGCTAGAAGCTCTCTTGAGTCTTTTCTCTCAAACCCACGGGTCAACACCTCAAAAGGAAAATAAAGCTCCATATAATTTCTTCTTCATACTCTCTCAAAGAAACTAGAAAACTCAAAGACTCTCTCAAGCTCTCTGCCTCTCATACTTTCGGGTTCAGCCACTAGGAAAGGGAAATCCTTTCATGCAAGAGTGATTCTATTTCTATTTTCCCCTCAAGAACCAGAAACTTGGTAAGGATTCTAGCTACTCTCATATTAGAATCCATGATTTCTTCAAGGAATTTTTAGTAATGGTATTTGTGGTTTGTAAAATTAGGAAACTTGTAAGTCTATATATATATATATTTATATATATATATATATATATAGTGTTTTAAGAAGCTTTGAAACTGTGTTGGTGATTTGTTGAAGGTAGATTAGGGTTTTTACTAATTAATGATTGTATATGATTAAGGAAGTAAGAAAAAGTTAGGATGAGTACTTTTGATGTTACTGCTGGGATTTTTGTTGTATTTAATTTTGCTATAAATGGTTAAATGACTGTATATAAGTGTTTTCTAACATGTCTAATGAGTCTATAAAAATCCCCATATGAAAATACCATTGTTTGATAATTGTTTGTGAATTTACAAGAAAATGTTGCAAAGCTGTCACTGTGACAGATTCTGTGTTTATGCATGATAAATTATGTATTAAATTTTATACAGTGAATTAGGATGCTAGGAGTAGTTCTTATGAATGTTAAGACACATGTGGTTCAAATGGAAGTGGTCTCACAGCCATTGGATCAATATAAAAATTATGGTTTAATTTCTAAGTTGCATGAAATTCTGTCAGCACAGATTTGAGCATGTTGTCTTGTATGATTTTTAATAAATCGTGGGTTTATGCTTTGACTGTGAAATTGATACAGTATTTACTAGACATAAAGGGGAGTGGCTCTGTAAAATTGCATGAAGATTGGATGTGTTTAGATAGCCCATTTGTATTTTACAAATGAGGCATATGCTGCTGAAATGAGCAGTAAACAGTAAATGATAACTTTGACTTTGAGGATTTAATTCTAAAGTTAGGGTGAATGCTTTGAGCTATAATTTAATATGCTTATCTTTTGGTATGTCTGAGTCATAGATAGATTTTGTATAACTTGCTTCAAAGTTTAGTACTTTAAAGGAGGGGTTCTAAACCATTCAACTGTTGTTTTTATGAAGCTGTTTTGTTCATGTTGTATGTTGCCTTGTGTAAGTTTATGCATGCACCATTGTTTCCAATCTCAAACACATTCTGAATTGATTTTAAAGCTGATTGACATGATCTGAATATGAACATTAAAATAATGGTTTCTCTATGATTTGATACATCAAGTTGTTTGATGAATGTATTTTGTGTTTAGGGAACCTCATTGAGGTGGGATTATGATTTTCTTGATTATAAGAGACAGGCTTTGAGATGAATGTGTAAGTTTATGATAAAAAATAATTGATAATAAGTAATAAGTTTTGATATTTGGTTTAGGTGTTTCCAGTACCCAAGTCTAAGCTCATTCGACTATAGGCTTTTGGTTTTTCTACTTTCAGGTAAGTGATAAGTTATATGAGCATTTGGTAAGTCATGAGGTTATTTTAAAGTGTATTATGCATTAAAAGGTTTTTGATTAGAGATATGACATATAATCATGTTTCAGACAAAGATATGTTCGTAAGCTTTCGAAACGTTATTATATGATTTAAGCATATTGATACTATTACTAATTCCACGAACATGATGTTTAAAGAAATGAAAATGCTTTTATTATGAAATGTTATGCAAACTATGAATTTCAGTATGATATATAAGTATGAAATGTTTTCAGGTTATGTCCTGAACTCGGCCAGTAGGGGTTAAATTACTGGTTTTCCATGAAAAATGTTATCTGATTGGCCATTAAAAGTGGGACTAGCTCTGCTGTACCCGCCCTTGTTGGTAACGGCCAACTTGTAGAGGATGCCAACCTACCCCCATGATTTCTCATTTGAATCCAACATTAAATTTACTTTTTTAAAATTTTTTCTTCTATACAAAAAAAAGAAAAAAAAGAAAAAAAAAAAGGGGAACTCAAGCATGTGGTCACTGTCCCCCGCCTACGTAAAAACATCGTATTTTTTATGTACTATTAACAAAGCTCGATTTTTGTAAAAAAATTTATGAATTTTTTTTAGTGTCTCAAAGCATATTATATTTGTTTTATGTTTTCTGCGTACAATATTCTAAGGTGCAATGAGCAGGCACGAAGCGCTTATATCAGTAATATTGTGGATGGCAGGTCTTTCTTCATAGCAACATTACTTTCATTCACATTTAAGCACTTGAAGTTTATCCTCTAGCTTCGTTTGCTCTATCAGCGTTCCTTTCAGAAGAAATGGCCGAAGCAATCCTCTGGGGCGTTATAGCCAGAATCATTGGAGATTTGGGTTCTCATGCTGTTAAAGAGATTGGACAGCTATGTTGTGTCAAAAAAGAGCTTAAAGGCATCAAGAACACTCTGTCCAGAATCCAAGCTGTACTTCAGGATGCGGCGGAGCAGCAGAGTCATAACCATCAAGTTAGTGACTGGCTTGAAAAGCTCAAGGATGCAGTTTATGACGCAGATGACTTGTTGAGCAGATTTTCTACTGAAGCTCTACAGCAAAAAGTGATGAGTGAGAATAAAATGGCAAAACAGGTACGTACTTTCTTTTCAAATTCAAACCAAATTGCTTTTCGTCTTGAGATGAGCTGTAAAATAAAGGCGATGAGGAAGAAACTAGATGCAATTGCAAAAGATAACAGAGACTTTAGCTTGCAAGGACGGCCGCTAGAGAATGGTGTGAGTATGGAGAGGGAAGAGACTCACTCATTTGTACCTAATGAGAAAGTTTTAGGGAGAGATGATGATAAAAATGCCATCATAAAACTGTTATTAGATCCTAACGTGGAAGAAAATGTTTCAGTCATTACCATAGTGGGGATTGGGGGGCAAGGCAAGACTACACTTGCTCAATACGTATACAATGATAGGACCATCATGGACTACTTTAAGCTAAAAATGTGGGTGTGTGTCTCTAATTCCTTTGAGTTGAAAATTATTGTTGAAAAAATAATTGCTTCTGCTACTGGCAAGAAACCAGACGACATTCACATGGATGAATTGCAAAAGCAACTTCGTGAAAATATTGATCAAAAGAAGTACTTACTTGTGTTGGATGATGTGTGGAATGAAAATCATAACAAATGGGATAACTTGAAAAGCCTTTTAGTGGGTGGTGCAAAGGGAAGTAAGATTATGATAACAACACGTGTCAAATTGGTTGCTGAGATTACAAGTAGTCCGATTTCAATATACCCTCTTAAAGGTCTCTCTGAATACCAATCTTGGTCTTTATTTGAACAAGTAGCATTTAGAAAAGGACTAGAGACCAACAATCCTAAACTAGTAGAACTTGGAAAGGAGATTTTAGGCTTTTGTCAGGGGGTGCCCCTCGCCATAAAGTCTATAGGAAGTGTGTTATGCTTGGAGAAAACTGTGTCTGAATGGTCCTATATCAAAGATAATATACTAGCAAGTATAACTCAACACGAGGATGGCATTTTTCCAATTCTAAAGTTGAGTTATCATAAACTTCCATCATATTTAAAAGGTTGTTTTGCTTTTTGTTCTTTGTTTCCTAAAGATTATGAGATTGAGAAGACGACACTCATACAATTATGGATAGCGCAAGGATTTATCCAATCATCAAACAAAAATCAACCGTTGGAAGATGTTGCAGATGAGTACTTCAAGGGTTTACTTAGGAGGTCCTTCTTTGAAGAAGTAACAGATTCTCCTAGAGTGTACAAGATGCATGATTTAATTCATGATCTTGCACAATTAGTTGCAGGGGCGGAATGCAAGCTCGTTGATTTTGATGTCAAAAATATTAATGAAAAAATACGTCATGTATCATGTCCATTTTCTGTTGGCTCATCTTTTGTTGATACTTTGAAGTCTTCACTTAAAGCAAACAAGATACGTACATTTCTTATGACATCATCTAGTATATATTCAATTGATGCCCTGAATGAGTCAATGTTGAATACATTTATTTTGAGTTTCAAAAGCTTGCGTGCATTAGGTTTCCATGGATTGAAGATCACAAAAGTGCCGAATTCCATAGGGAAGTTAATGCATTTAAAGTATCTTGATATTTCTCAAAACAAGAGTATTAAAAATCTCCCTAATTCTTTTACTAGATTGTGGAATTTGCAAACTCTAAAACTCCAGGGCTGTGAAAATCTTGAAGAATTACCTAGGGACATTAGAAAATTGATCAACCTCAAGGATCTTGATAATAGTGGTTGTTCTAGTTTGAGTCATATGCCTAGTGGATTAGGACAATTGACTTGTCTTCAAACATTACCATTATTTGTTGTAAGCAAGGACCCTCCTTCCATCTCCAAGCACGTTGGTGGTCTAGGTGAATTGAATCGGCTTAACAACTTGAGAGGTACACTAGAGATCATATATTTGGAGCGATTGGAAGATGCTAACTCAGAATCCAAGGCTGCAAATTTAAGGGAAAAGGAGAACCTTGAAAAGCTAATATTAAGATGGTCTTATTATCGATATCAAGGAGATAATAATGATGATGAGAAGTCATTAGATGGCCTACAACCACACCAAAGCCTCAAATATTTAGAAGTGAAGTGGTATTGGGGTATGAAATTATCAGGTTGGCTTTCTTTACTCACAAATCTTGTTACTCTAGTTTTATTCAATTGTAAGAGATGCCTACATTTGCCACCACTGTCTCAACTCCCCTCTTTGGAATGCCTATGGCTTTATCATATGGAGGTTTTGGAGTACATATCAGATAGTGATATAAGTGAGGAGGTCCAAGTTTCATCCACAACAATGTTAACACCATTCTTCCCATCTCTTAAGTTGATCTTTTTCCAAAGTTGCCCTAATTTGAAGGGATGGTGGAGGAGGACGAAGAGGGATTTAGCTGCAATCATATCAACACTAGATCATCAACAACATCAGCATCACCAGCTATTACCTTCATTTCCTCGTCTTTGTTCTTCCTTACGGATCACTGATTGCCCTAATCTAACTTACATGCCTTTGTTTCCGTATCTCGAAGAAGAGCTATATCTAACAAAAGTTAGCTTGAAGCCTTTACAAGAGACAATGGCAATGGCTTCTTCACTTCCCTCTTCCTCTTCCTCCTCGTCCTCATCCTCTCCTCTGTCCAAATTAAAGCTTATGAGTTTATCTGATTCAGAGGATCTTGTGTCTCTGCCAAATGAGTGGGCGTCAAATTTAAATTCCCTCAAGGATTTACTGTTTTGGAGCTGCCCTAGGCTAATTTCTCTTTCTCAAGCCATGAGATATCTCACTTCCCTCGAGGACATATATATTTCCGATTGCAATGAGTTCAATGATGAAGATGATGGCATGGAATGGCGACACCTCAATTGCCTCCATTCTCTGCAATTCAGGAGCCTTCAGAAACTGGAGTCTTTCCCTGCAGGTCTTCAGCATGTTACCACCCTGCAAACGCTCATCATTTTTGACTGTCCCAATTTGATGACTATACCGAAATGGATTGGCAAGCTCACATCACTTGAAAAGCTTGAAATTGAAAGATGCGCCCCTAATCTGACATCACTTCCTGATGAGATTTGTTGTCTCAGATCTTTAGGGTCACTGAGAATTGAAGGGTTTCCCAATTTGATGACTTTGCCAGATTCGATTGGCAACTTCACCTCACTTCGACAACTTGAAATTGTCAAATGCCCCAATCTGACATCACTGCCGGATGGGATGCATCATCTCAAAACTTTACAAAACCTGATAATTAGAAATTGTTACGACTTAGAGAAGAAATGCGAAAAGGGAATCGGTGAGGATTGGCACAAGATAGCTCACATCCCTAATATTTACACTACATAGTAATCACAGTGTTCTGAGACTTCTAGCAAATGCCTCTTGTCCGTCTTCTGCGACTGCCACTCTTCTCTTGGTACGTATTTTATGTACTCATTTTTTCGAGTTTATCTCATTAAATTGCTCAGAAAAAAGTTGAAGAATGAAAGAAAAGAAAACTTCTTAGAATTATATTTTCTATGTTTTGTTCATTTCCTTATAGAATTAAAGATTTGTATTATATTAATTTTGTCTTGTGGATTTCCAAATTATCAATTTTAAATAATTGAGTAGGGCTCACTTTAGTGAAGCTTTTGGTATTATGAGGTTTTCTAATGATGAAAATTCTGATATTATAGAAATTCTTGTCCAATTTTATTGATTTCTTAGCAACCTAACTGTTGAATTCTTCCGTTAGTTTTTAAATCTTTTAATAACATATTTACATGCGCTGTATTCTGTCAACAGTTTTAATGTGATTAATTATCTAGCACGTGTGGATGGGTGATCTGAAATTTGAAGGTTTCTCTCTGGAATATGGTGGCAAGGTGTATTGCTTGGATACTTTTAGGATTCCAAATGGTGATGTACCCATGGTACTTGGTTACATTCTTCTACAATCAAAGGTTATTAAATCTTGTGAAAAGATTTTCATTATAGATTGATTTGATTAACACATTAAGAAAGGATCCAAGAGGAAAAAGGGGAATGAGGCATAAATCCTCATTTCTTTCTTTATTCTAATGATTTAGAGTGGAAAAATGCCAAGAGGGAATTGATGAGGATTGGCCCAAGAATGCTCATGTCCTTAATTTTTCTAATGAAATCAATAGCTGGGGAGGAATTAACGTCTTGCTGCAGGAAGGACCGAGATACCTTCGGTTTGTTAGGTATATTCTTTAATCCTAGTCTTCATGGGGCAATAAAAAACCAATCATTATGTTCTTCTTTGTCTTGTTTATTTATGATATTTTCGAATAATTCATTTGCGATTTAATATGCAGAATTTTACAGCCGTGATAAAACTAAGGGTTACTGTTCTTTTTCTCAACCGGTATTTGCCAATCCAATAAGACTTCCTCTTGACCTTCCAGCTCATGCTCCAACATCTGCTTCTTCCTCAAGAACACTATCCCTCTCACAACTTCCTTTGTTGCATCTTCTTGTACTGCCTCATCTACAAGCTCAATATCTCCTTTGCCTGGTAACTGTTCTATGTAGCCATTTTTTTGAATTATCTTATTACATTTCTGATTTATGACTGTTTGCTGGGAAAATAGACAAAGAAGGGTAAGAAAGTAGAATTTTTGGAATGCTAGTACTATTCTTTATCTTTTGTTGATTTCCAAATAAATAAATAAAATTTTGAGGTAAGCAAGTACTAAATCATCTTCTTTTTTTGGACTTCCAAAATATAGGAACAATATACTAAAGCATGGTATATAATATAACTGAACTGGAGTCACTTTAGTGAAGCTTATGGTTTTCTAATAGTGAAAAATCTGAGACTCATAGAATTCCGTGGCCAATTGTATTGATTTCTCAGCAAACAAACTTTGGAATATTGTTTCCAAGTTCTTCTTTGATGGTTTTTTCTTTTAACATGCTTTCTGTTCTGTTAACAGTTATAGTGGGATTAAGCATCTAGAAGTGCGTATTATCTGAAGAATTTGAAGCATTTTCTATTGCATGACGGTGGGATGAATCACATACATGCTTATGGGATAACATTGTGGTGATAAATCATTATTAACAACTACGCTCTAGGACATTCAGGTATTCATGTGTTGGTACTTCATAATGTTTGAGATTTTACAGCCTATTTATATTAACAACCAGAATATGAAGATACTAAGTAATTAATGGCCGATTTTAGTTGAATGTATAATAATGCTTTTGGTATTGTAGTTTGGATTAAAAGTACCGCTTGAGATTTTGAGTTTAGATGTGCACAAGTGATGGGATGGAATTTACATAATCAATCATATTTGTTACAAATTTAGAATCAATAAAAATATAATAACAGAAAAAATTTACATAATGCACCATATATAAATTTTCATTGAAATTTGTCATTTGGAAGAGAAAAAAAAATTTAATTGAAACTTTGTTAATATAAATAGGAAGTAACAGTAACTAAATGAGACATAATAACAGAAACTTTGTTTTATGTTCTTTTCCTCACTTGTTGGAATTATGCTTGGCAGAAGAAGGTGGAAAGTGGCCCAAGACTGCTTGCATCCCAAGATTAACATGTACTTTAGTAGGATGATATGTTCTAATGTTTCTATACGTTGATCCAATGTTTCTCTTGTTTCCTTTTAATTAAAAGTATAGTAATCTTAGTCATTTGATTCTGTGTGGAGAATATAGAGAATCATGGAAGAGCCAGTCAGCCACAAGATCTTTGAATGCTAGAACAGATGAATTTTTGAGTTATGTTTCTAAAAACCACACTGATAATATAAAAATACACAGCAACTAGTGAAAAGTATTGTTTTACCTATCTCATTACCAAATTTCATTTGTTTTGTAATTTTGTTTGCAAGATGGTAGAAATGTCATTGTTTTCTCTCTTTTTCTTTACAAATTTAGTTCTCAAATTTATGTTTGATAGCTTGAAGTGGATGAAGACCGTAGCTTAATGTTAGTAATCAGAGTACTACCTAGATTAATTTCAGAGTAGTTTCTAGGACTTTCCAATTAATCCTTGTGAAGAACCAGCTTTTTGTTCATGTCAAAATATTATAAACGTATGTGTTTGTTTTGCAAGCACAAGTTTGTGATGGGTGTTATTTTTTATGATTTTCAAATTGCAACCTTTTAACCTTACTTCTGCTGTCAGCCTGTCAGTAAAGCTCATTGTATCATTGAAGTCTTGGATTTGGGCTAACACTTCCCCTCACTTGTGGGCCTAAACTTTCCCTTAGTAAGTGGGGCCCAACAAGTGGGAATTTAACATTTTAAATGGAAGGTAAAGTGAAGACAGAGATTGAACTTAGGATCTCCTGCTCTGATATCATGTTAAATTACCGATTGTCCCAATAGTTTAAGCTTTTGGAACAATCGGTAGTTTAACATACCATGGTATGTTAAATTACTGATTCTCCCAAAAGCTTAAGGTATTAGGAAATGGTGAGTTTAATCACTTATCCATAACTCTAACAATTCCAATTATCAACTATTTTGTAAACTTTTTTCGATGCTGAAATCTACTCTCAAAGTGAAGTTGAGACCCTTAATTGTTCTTCTTTGAAATTAATTCCTTAATTCCTGGATGCAAATTGAAGTAAGTGAGATGATTATGTATTTTCTGAAATTATGAAATAAGCACAATGGTTATTTACAATGTCAATTCTCAAAATGCCACAATTTTGATGAAAATTTTGTGCTTCCCCAGTCTCTCAAGAATATATCCTTGGACCCTCACAATGGCTTATATGTGAAGTATAATTTCATCATAATAAGCCTTTCCATTTTGGAATGATAAAATGTTTTATTGATATGTGATTCTCTCTTTGCAGGGACCTTGCCTCCACCATTTTGATGTTTGCAGCTAAGATATATCACATTCCTGATCTGATTGATTTGCTCAAGTCATTAATACATATGATGTGAGTTTTGGTCGCAGTTTGGGTGTGGGAGGGTGGGGGATAGGGTAGTCTTTGATGTTCACAGAAGGATATTTTGGTAGTTTTCTTACCAAAAAAATGTCTTCTACAAGTTTTCGTTTATTCATATCAAGTTATTGGTGATGACCTTCAAGTATATATAATGCCTCCAGTGGATATCAGAGAATATTGATCTACTACATCATTGCTCTTTAAGCTAAGGAGCGAGATATATGTATCTGACAATGTCATAAAGGACATTTTAGTTCAGAATCTGCATTGCTGAGGTATGAATTTTATCGATGGGCCTGAGCTTCTGCTGCCCCTTGTAATCACTCTCTCTGATTTGTATGTTTCTGATTTTTAAGCAACTGTCAGAATCGTTCACACCTGATGATGCCATCGTGTTTAGTCCATGACCAATACTCGAATTTGACCACTATCTAATAGTTTCACAATTCAAGGAGTCACTGTCCATTGACGGGTATGCTCTTTATCATTATTTATACATCCTGTTTCAGCTTATAACCTTGCATGAAGCTCATTGGATTCTGACAACTGCCTTTATCATTAGTAGGAAAAACAAGAATTTATTAACTTCTTGAATTTCTGTAAGGTCATTTATCCAACATAAAAATAGTCTGACAGAAGGAGCCCTCTTATAAAAAGGGCTCAACGTTGTTTGTGAATCTGTTTTAAGCTAAAGCATTGCAGTGAAAATTTGTGGAAATATTAAGAAAGACTGTCCTAAATGCTAAAATACTATGGTTAATGACAATGTTCTTTTGTCTGTTGCATAACAGCTTCTTAGTTAAACGTGCTCTTGTTAATTAGGCAAGAATATAGAGTACATTGTATTTGTGGTTCCAAAATATCAGCATATTTCAAAGAGTTTGAATAATTGTTCTTGTTGGTTAGAACCGTTTTTAGTTTTCCATCAAAACGCCTATATCTTTATGTGCAAATTATTTCTTTGTGCTTGTTGTTTTCAGGAACTTGAGGTGGTTGGGCAAGTGGCAGGAACATCTGTGACTACATTACCCTCCCACACAACACCTTGGCTAGCCAATGTAAAGCGTATTGTAGTTGAGAAATTGGTTGGTCCATGAAATTCACCAGAGTAGACTAGTTGAGAAATTGTTTTCAGCATTTCCTGCAGATTGACACGTAGCAAGGGCCAGCCTTCTACTCAATTTGAAAATTTCCTTTAATATTGTTAAAGATATATATTGGGTTTATTATTTTATATATTGGCCCAGGATGCCAATTATGTAATAAGTTCATGTACACCTAATCCCAGCTTGTGTAGTCTCTATATATACCATACTAGGGCTCATTGTAAAACAAACTAATAATATCAAAGATGCAGCTGTCAAGGGCTTACTCTGTGGATGTAGGCCATTAGGCTGAACCACGTAATTCTTCGTGTTCTCTTTCTCCTATTACTTCAGCTCTCACTCCAATTTTCTCTACGTCAATTTTATTTTTACCTTTAATTTCAACATGTATAATAATTTACATGTTCCATAAGACTATTAAAATGAATTATCAGTTGCAACAATATGCCTCTTAGGTATTGATAAGTAAACCAATTCATCAAAAATGTCCTCTTCCAAACAGGCATGTGCATAGAGGTTACAATTAAATCACTACTAAATTGATCCTGACATGGATTAGTAATGTATTTTGGGTTAAGAGAATCTCGAATATTGTCAAGTGGAAAGTTAGCAGTTGATAATAACTAAGTATTAATCATTTGAACTTATAGTTTTAAGAATTAAAGACATATACATGCTAGATACTAACACAGATAATCAATTAATCTATAAGGTTTAGGGACATAACTTCAAATACCTTGAGCAAACCTGAATAGATTACCAATAGTAATGGACACACACGTGCACACTTGGCATATGGCCCGGGCAGATCTTCCTTTCCTTGCTCCTTTCAAGACTACTTTCGATGGGGCAAGCTACCCTAATCTCTAAAATGATGAGATCTAGGGTTTTGTCTAATGTTAGGAGTGGAGAGGGGACCTAGCCTTATATTATATACAGTAAATATCCACCCATCATAGACCAGGCTTAAAACCCTACACTCTACCTCACATCAGACTATGACATAAGTCTAATAAAACAAGGTGTATCAAGACCCAATACTGAATTTGAACACAACATATAAACTAGCCCTTTAGGTATATTAACTAAGTCACATCCAACCTGTTTTATGAATCCCAAAGTCCAATTAATGGAAGTCCAATTCTAACAATAGTTACAACAGTTTATGTATATTTTGTCAATCATCTATGCTTAATTATGTTCATGTAGATGACATGCAGCAATGGTCCTTCTCTAGGAGCTATGTTGCCACAGGACCCTTGGTTGGCTATGGGGCTGTTTCATACAAGTCCCTTTTACAACTTCCCAAAGACTGTCATGTGTTAGAAATGGATTTTTTTAGAAAATAACTATAAAATCCAAACAATATGATTAGTTAGGAAATGTTTTAAACATATTTGGTTTTTAACAATTCGAGTTCAGAGGAGTCGATTTGTGTGTTATAAAATCGAGTATATTGTACTTGAATTTCCTGTTTTGCCAGCGGCTGAGGTGGCCAGTGTGTGCCCCACGTAGGCCAAAATCGAGTTCAACGGACTCGTTTTCTGGGCTTGTAAACCGAGTTCATTAAACTCGGTTTGTAAGCCTAGAAACCGAGTTCATTGAACTCGATTTCAAGGCTTACAAACCAAGTTCAATAAACTCGGTTTATATGCCCAGAAAACGAGTCCTTTAAACTCGATTTCCTTGTCCATGTGCCCAAAAAATTCTTAAGACTCAAAAAAACACTCGGTTCAAAAAACACTTCTCACTCTCATTCCCTCTCAATCTCACTCTCAGTCTCAGTCTCTCTCTCACTCTCACTCTTTCTCTCACTCTCACTCTCACTCTCTTGCTCTGTCGCCGTCGCCTCTCAGTCCCCTCGCTCCGTCGCCGTCGCTGCCTCTCACTCCCGTCGCCTCCGCCTCCGCCTCGCTCAGTCTCTCATTCCCTCTCAGTCCTCTCCGTTGCCGTCACTGCCTCACTCTCGTCGCCTCTGTCTCCGCCTCGCTCAGTCTCTCATTCCCTCTCAGTCCTCTCGCTCCGTCGCCGTCGCTGCCTCACTCCCGTCGCCTCCGTCTCCGCCTCGCTCAGTCTCTCATTCCCTCTCAGTCCTTTCGCTCCATCGTCGTCGCCGTCGCTGCCTCTCACTCCCGTCACCTCCGTCTCTGCCTCGCTCAGTCTTTCTCCCTCAGTGGTTTTGGCTCCGACTACCTCACAAGTAAGGACTCTCTTTTTTCTGGGTTTATTGGTAATGGATGATTGGCATGCATTGATAGATTTTTTCTGAGTTTGCTGCAAATACCATATTTGATACTGTGAGGCATTTGTAACTTTGTATAACCGAATTTATGTGAGGAAATGATTTGTTCAATTCAAGGAAAATGTAACAGCATATTGAGTTGAACAATCAAGGGGCAACTCTGTGTAACAATCAAGGGGCAACTCTAATTGAATGAGCTCCAACTCTGTGTAACTTACAAATTTAAAATAAAAAGAAGAGAGATTTAACTCTTTTTTTTTACATGCATCAGTAAGTGCTCAAGCCTAAGTCTTCATGTTTGACTTCCGCAACAGTTAAAAATTTGACATAGGGACAAGGCTCTTGGTGATTCCCTGATGTATGATCTTTTTAACCATCAAGGTTTAGGTTTACACAATTTTTTTTTTCTTTGTATAGGTTACAAGATTAAATCTTAGAAAACCAGACACAAAACAAAGAGAAAATTTGGAAATAAGAAATTAATTGATATTAGGCTGAGTCTTCTAATCAATTTGGCAGCATATTGAGTTTTTTTATATGTATCTTTATTCCTTGTGGTTGATTGTCATACTTATCGTTTGTGTAAGAAATTAGTCTATACATTAAGATCCTTGCCAATTTATCTTCAACATGTGCTTATATTACTCTGGACTCCCTCCCTAAACTTTGTGCAGTATGGCTGCTGTTCCTGCTCAGATCCCTGATAAGTTCGGTCCTGGTCCCATTGAGAATTCGGTGTTAAGGATTCTAGAAAAACATCGATCATGTGTTGTTTGGGAAGGCAAGGTAAAATTTCTAAAATTCTAAGTTTGTCAATGGTATTAGCTTTGAATGCATAGTCATGCCCATTAGTTGGGTTAAGTTAGATTGGCAGACTGTTGGACACCCTTATATAAATGTTACACCCTTATGGCATATTGCATCTCATCACCATGGTTCTCTCATGTGCAGGATCCGGGGGCACTAACATGCCGTGGTCGTAATGACGAGTTCCGAAAATGACGCCTGATAGTGGTGGATGATCGCGTCCTCGACATTGTCAAGAGAGTTGGATTAGAGGGGCTGTATAGGACCCCGTGTAGAGAGATTGATCATAATTTGATAACGGCCTTCATTGAGTGATGGCGGCCTGAAACCCACACCTTCCACCTGCCACATGGTGAGACAACGATCACATTACAAGATGTGGAGGATCTTTTGGGGATTCCAATCGATGGTGATGCAATTGTTGGAAGAACTGACTTGATATGGGCTGCTGAATGTCGGAATATGCTTGGAAGCAACCCTACTAGTGGGGCGCTTAAAGGACAAAGGATCCTAATTAAGAAGCTACTAGAAAAAATTGACCAAGGGTTGCCCGATGGTGCAGCAGAGGTGATTGTGCATCAATATGCACGGTGTTATATTCTAGCACTCCTAGCAGACACAATTTTCGCCGACAAGTCTGGCGATAAGGTGCATACGATGTGGTTGCAGATGTTGAGGGACCTTCGCAATCCACCTCAGTATAGTTGGGGGAGCGCTTGCCTTGCATGGTTGTACAGAGAGTTATGCAGGGCAACCGACAAAGGTGCCAGTCAGATTGGTGGGGCCTTGCTACTGGTTCAGTATTGGGCATGGTTCAGATTCCCTTTTTTGTGCCCAAGGAAGGACCTCCCACCAGATGATGCATATGGCCCACCATTTGCACCTTCTCCACTGTCCATTAAGTAAGTCTCTTCCTTGACTGATTCTCTCTATTGGAAATAGATCCATAATTTTAAATGACATAACACATTGTTAGACATAAAGAATAAATTTTTAACCTTGATATTCTTGAAATTTTGAAAATTAATACGATTTTTATTTATTTTTATATATCGTTTTACAACCACTAATCATATGTTTAGATAATCATTTATTGGTATAAACTTAGTCGTATGTAATGTTAAATTTACGATTGCCCATCATTTATTGTTGTTGATTACTTCAAATTCTTAATTCCAAGTATTGACTCCCTCTAGGACTGTGTGGGTCGTGAGCACGAAAAATAGCCCCCAAGAAATATGTCTAGTCCGGTACCGTCAGCTGTTAGATTCTATGCATCCTAAGCAGGTACTCAAATTGTGTTTCCTCTATTATTTGACTATTGTATTTATAACTGTAAAATAGCTTATAGTTGAAAATAATGGAACATTGCATAATGTGCTGCCCTTTCATTAGGCTACTTTAGGTGGTGTGGCAACCATATGAAGCTGAATTAGCCCACCTGCCTGCGTTCTGTGTCACAGGAAGGGATGTATGGACGGCGAGGGTGCCACTTGTATGTTTCTGGCTAGTAGAGAAACATACACCGGATCGTGTTGTTCGTCAGTTTGGGATGGTACAAGAAATCCCCCCATATGTTGATACTGACGACGCCCTTCATGACATAGACCTGAGGGGGAAGATTGAGGTGAATTGGAGGGAAAAACATTATGGCCATATCCAAGTGTGGAATACAAGAGCATGATCTCTATGTCATGGAGTACGACTAGAGGGTGATATGTTGCCTGCTCATCCATACTTCGATTGGTACGATAGGGTGACTTGGAGGTTCGTCGACCACACTACTGCGTCACTTCTTATTATGGTAATTGCTTCGACCTTTCTTTTCAAATTTTGTTGCGTATCACCATTTTTGCATGGAGCATATACTAATTGTATTTATTTACTTGCAGGTTGCCAGTCACAAGCAGTTGTTGATGCATCATGCAGTAGGTAGTCCTGAGTACAAGCAGATTACAGATGTACTTAAGGCAGTGGAACGCCTTCGCCGTATAACTGCCCAACTTCCCTTGGAATACACTGATGGGGCAAATCCAGAAGCGCCAGAAGATACTGGACGACCAAGCACGAGCTCAACTCGTGCCAGCCATAGCCATGGTCAGCGTGTTGCACCCCATCAGGTTGTCAGTAGGCTGGGTCCCCCTTCACCCCCACATGCATCTCCTGCGCTAGAGTTCCCTCCACCCCCACATACATCTCCTGCCCCAGAGTTCCCTCCGCCTCCACGTACTGCTCATACAGTTCCTGACCTAGAGACCCTTCTACCCACTGCTCATGCATCTTCTCACCCCGAGATCCCTTCACACACCCCATGTACATTTTTTGACCCCGCTCATCTTTCATTTACCCCGCCATCCTTTGATCTCGGCTATGATTTCAGTCAAACCCCTCCTGTCATGCACACTCAATCCCCCTCGTATAGCATTGGTCATATAGACCATGTACCACCCCATAGTTAGTCCATGTCATTCATGCCTACTCCTGGACTGCATACACATCCCATGACTACGAGCCTCACTCACATTTCATCTGCTACACCATCCTTCCCCGCAGTTGTAGGATCTTCAGTTGTTGGGAGTCAAGCAAAACAGCGAGATGTGCATGTTGAGAATGAGCAGGTAGTTGGGTTACAGTCACCCCCACAAGGTCGACCTAAACGCACAACAAAAGCACCTCCTTGTGGGACAGGTGGTCACAAAGCAGGACACAAGGCTGGCCCCACGGTATGACAAGTCATTTAATGCATGAAGCATATAGTATACTCTCTGTTATGGTTGGTATTAGAATTCATGTAATCCATTGTTTCGTTGTAACTCCATCTTTGCAGCAACGCGAGGAGCCTCACCAAGGAGATGCAGTACCCCCTCCCCCACATACCAGACACTACGAGACAGCATAAGCGTAAAATGCATTAGGATCAGCACCCCATCTGAATGTGTATGTGAATTTTGTTATTGGGTTTTCAATTTGTTTATTTTAGGCTAAAAAAATACTACAATGATATTCATGAGCATAAGTATTTTATGCTCATGAATAACATATTTATACAAGGGAGCATTTATATTGATTTTCTTTATTTTTGTTTTCCAATTTACAAATTTGATTGTTACTTGCATCTTTTTTGTTGTTGTTGTTTAATAACTAATATTATTTTTTCATTCCTAATCAGAGTCAACTTAGATGAAGCTGTGAGCTCAACTAACAAAGTGAAAGCTTTTATTTCGAAAGCTTTTTATGGCATATTGAACAGGTTTGGGTTCTTGGTTTTATCTCTCTATAAGGTTTCTTTTTCATATTTTTTTAAGATGATTGAATCATTTTTTGTTTAATAGAGTTCTTGACATACGAACGCCTGCTAATCAAGGAATTTTTCACATTCAGTGTCAAGTTGGGAATGTAAGTTACTGCCCTTTCTGGATACTTGATATATTGCTTGTCATCATCATCATTATCATTGTGCACCTTGTATCAATTTTAGTAATCTGTAGATGCAGAATTTCTAGTTGGCCTCTCTAAAAAAGCACGTTAGTTGGTTTTCCATCGTGTGTGTGTGAGAGAGGAGGTGGTATCTCATGTTACTGTCTCATATCTCAGTAGGATAATTTTCCATGAGAGAGTGAGTTGCCATAGATTGGACATAGAAATAAAAATGGAAGCAGGGAGAGGCATGAAAGCATGAGAGAATAGTACTCTTCTCTTCCCTTACCCAAAGAGAAATTAATGGAAGGTTGGGTTTTGTACTTATACATATTCAACTTTTCAATAATGGATTCATATTTGGAAAATTATTTTTTGTTTCAAACATTTTTATGGACTTCATAGTAATTTTATCAAAAAAGATGAACTAATAAATAATAATTCATGATTTTGTAAAGCACTTAAAATCATCAGATGGAACTCATTGAGTATTACCTCCTTTATTTGAATTAATTGTTTTGTAGGCTTTCATCTATTCCTCACATGTATCGTGAAATTAATTATATAGAAGTGGTATTGAATCATCAGTATTTCCAGGAGAAACAAGCCCGTCATTTTATTTCTACATATGAGCTTATTGAGTAGTGTCCAAATTTTATGTGTGCTGAAGAAGATGATGGTACTCTATGGATCTTAAGTAGTGTCCAAATTTGAGGTTTTTGTTGATCTTTTCATTAGAGTTAATTGTTATTTGAAATATTCCAAGGCTGGATGTCTATGTGCTTGATTATTTTCATTACTGTGCAGGTGTTTAGACAATTCTTGTTATTGGAGGGTTTTGTTGAAATCCACACGCCAAAACTAATAGTTGGCTCAAGTGAAGGTGGTGCTTCTGTCTTTAAACTGGACTACAAGGGGAAACCTGCATGCCTAGCTCAATCACCTCAGCTTCACAAGCAAATGGCAATTTGTGGTGATTTTGGACGCGTGTTTGAGATTCTGTATTACTTTCAGAGCAGAGGACTCCTTCACTCATCGACATTTGTGTGAGTTTACAGGTCTTGATATGGAAATCAAGGAGCATTATTTTGAGGTAAAATTGGATTTCTGAGGTTTTTTTATAAGCAGCATCTAAATTTAGTTATGGTCTAGACTTTGCTGAGGATCCGTGCTGGTTTGTGTAGGTTATGGATGTTGTGGACCGCTTATTTGTTGCAATGTTTGATTACTTGAACAATAATTTTGCGAAGGAGCTAGAAGCAGTGGGGAGGCAATATCCATTTGAGCCTCTAAAGGTTATTATTTATTATGAGTTTCAAAATCTTGGAATACTTTGGTTGCAACATTCTGTTTGGTATATGATGTCTTGGACTCTTAGGTGCCTATATATTCAAGATGCTTATGAAAATTGCTTTATGTTCATGGAAATTCTATGTAAAAATAGTTCAATCAAAGTTAAGCACCGTGATGTTCAAAGTCTCATTAAAAAAATATGGGCTTCCTTTTGTTTTCCAATCCATAAAATAATTTTTTCTGTTTCTCTTCCTGAAACAGGTGGTCTACATCAATGGGCGACCTTTTGTGTTGCGTGATGTGGAGCAGCCCTTCTCCAACCTTGAATATACAGTATGTTATTGTGGAAAATTTTACTATTATGAATTGGCATATCTTTTTAAACCAACCTTTTCGGTTCTTGCTTCTTATCACTTTGTATTTAGTGTATGAATGATTGCATCCTAGCAATTTTTAATATGGTATTAGATTCTGCAGTTATTAGCACCTGCATGTGATGTTTTATTATCCCTTGGGGCTTGTGCACTTTATTTCTATGATTTCTATCAGTGCTGGTGATGCTTTGCGCTTAATATATGAGCGTAATGTGGTATGTCCTCTCAATTTCCAGCCTTTAAAATCTAGCTTTTGCACTTTTATCAATAAAAATATTGAGTCCCTTCTTTCCAGTTAGTTTCAATTATTCATTTTTTAACAAATGTAGTTCCACTGTGCTTGCATTTAGAACTTGCTGTTTCACTGAGTAACAATTTTGTCATCTTCTCTTGCTTTTGAAGATACATGGAGATTTTGTCCTCATTAGTGGAGACACTGTGAGCAATATGTCACTTACACAGGTCCTTAAAGAACATAAAGAGAGAAAGAAGAAAGATAGTAATGCTATAATGACCATGATTATTAAACGGTCAAAGTCTTCTCCAATCATTCAACAATCTCGACTTGGTACTGATGAGCTCTTTATGGCAATAGATCCTAATACTAAGCAGCTTTTATATTATGAGGACAAGGCAGACTATTCAAAAGGGGCAATATGTCTTGATAAGTTGCTGCTCACTGATAATCCTTCAATTTCTTTGCACAATGACAAGCAGGTTAATTCCTTGGATCCTCCCCTCAAAATTTTCAGTTTTATTTTCAGAATAGAATACCCTACAGAAACAATTATATTTTCAGAATACCTATTTACCTATTAGTCATAAATTTATCTTTTGGTCTTTAAACAATTCTAATTAGCCTCTTCTTTTATTCACAGTAATGACCACAAGTTATTGTAGAATATTGAAGGAAATTTAATGCTCGAGTGGATATACTCAATTTGATAGTAAAAAAATTGCTTGAGGTTTTATTCATTTTGGTAGCCAATATTATGTGATATTATATTGCTTGCCTGTTACAACTTTCTAAGAAGGAATGTAAAGATTTTTTGGGTCCTTATATTGTGATGGTATTCATATATTGGCATTGTCTCAGTTCTGGATTTTCTGAAATCTCTGGGCAGTGAATGCTCATAGGTGGCTTCTTGTATGTTGAAGGACCCATTCTGGCTAATTTATTCCCAGTTAAATTCCTTGGGCATTGTTGTTCAGGAATGGCGAGTTGATCTTAGTGCTCTGTGTGTGTGTGTGTGTCTGAATGTGCCTGCCAAGCATAAAAAGGCAATAGATGACTGTGACTTACTAAATCTGCACTTGCACTCAATGCCATGGCTTGCTTCAGTCTGTTCTCATTTCATGCATTGATAATCTATCTTGAATGACTATTAATTTTATTTCCATTTATATGTCTCTTCCCTAAGAAGTTCTGTGATTTTAATTTATGCTGAATTTTTTTTACTAAATTATGAATGTCTTCTCTGTAGGATTGCTATATTGACATTTGCTCACCGGAAGTCCTCAGCCTTTTTACAGACAATTTTGACTACCAACATCTTCGGCGCCATTTTGTCAAGGGATTGCTTGTTGATGATGTGTGTTGCTCATTATACATATCCTTTCTTTAAGCTAAATTTAATTGCTTTTAGGTCTGGTGTAAATATTCTGCTGGTATGTTTAAAAGCACTCTCTTTTTTAACACATTTACATATCTATGCTGCAAAGACACATAAATGGACAGCACACAAAGACACTTTCCCTTGCAACTGATGTCTCCCTCTATTATTCTTCAAAGTGTAAATGGAACTTTATTTTATTAGAAAAAGTGTATAGAAATTATATTTCATGTCTCTACATTTATCCACAAACTTTTCTAGATATGTAGGATAAGATGGTGGTTAATAAAATGGTTGTTTTGTACACACCTGTTTGTGCACTCCATGGAAAAAGACCTACATTCTTTTATGCATTCACAACTATGAAACATGTTTTACTTAGCAGAACCATAAATTATGAGTATTCCATACCGTGTTTGCATCTCAGTTTTTATTTTTATTTTTTATCTTCTTACCAGTAAGTAGTGATGTAATTAAGATACCCTTCTCCATTTTGGCTAATTGAAAATGGTCTCTACGTGATCTTTATACTGGCACCTCAGTTGTTGGCAAAAATAATAAAATAACAACAGGGAGAAATCGAGTCCAGAGGACTCGAATTGTTAAAAACCAAATTAGTTTTAAACGTTTACTAACTAATGATATTGTTTGGGTTTTATAGTTATTTTCTAAAAAATCCCATCCAATTACTCTCCAAGGCAAACCCCACCCACCCACCCACCCTTCTTAGATTCTTTCTTTCTTACATTTTTGTTCATTGCCTCATTTTTGTTTTGTTTTGTTTTGTAGTAGATTCCAAGCAAGTTTTGTAGCCAAGACACCGCTGAAGACATGGCTTTATTGGCTTATAATCGCGCCCTCAAGCTCTCTACTCCAGGTTCTTCTCCATTCCACTTTCCTCAAAAACAATTCCATAGTTTTACTAATTGTGGGTTTTCAGCTTATAGTATATTTGTTGCTAGTTTTTGTGCTCTAAGAACATGATGATGGCTTTGATTAACCTTTTTGAGAAAAGTGCTATGTATTTTGACAGTGCATTGTCACGCCGAGCTTATTTTAATATGCAATTGTTATGATTTGCCAATAGTAATTGTAGACTTTCATTTTTTTGTGCTAATAATCAAGAATTTGAGATTGTTTTGACCCTGAAAATTTGTGGTTTTTGCTTAAATGGGAAAAATCTTAGAAGCAATGCAGCTAGTGAAAGCGTAATTGTCATTTGTTTGATCTAGTGTACATGATGCTGAAATTATAAACATGTCAATTATTATTGCATGGTAGTGCTGTTTAACACTGGGGTATTCCTTGAACCCTGATTTTGATTGATTATCCTAGTTTTGGAAAAACTTTGAAAATGTCGGAATTCTATTTTTGTTTCAACCTATCATGGTTTTATAATTAAGATGTTTCAACAATAGCTATGGCTGAAGTATTTTGATTGACTCCTGTGCAATTTTTATACTGGACTATCATTATGACTGAAATTCTAAAATTTCACTATCTATGTTTCCCTGTGACTTCCACATAATTTGGTATCTTCATTACTTTCCCCCTCTTTTAAAATGTGCTTGACTTCAATTATAACTAATGCTAGAGTCGCTTGAGAGCTATACAATGATATTGTCAGCTTGACTTATTAAAAAAAGAAGAAGATATTGTTAGCTTGATATTTGATTGTTTAATAACCTCACTAATAATGAGCAGGCCGTTTTTGGATATTCATGTCAAAACGACAAATTTAATGGGTATAATAGTTATATGTTTGAAATCCAGCCTTACTAATGTGATTTTGTATGGTTTCTATTTGTCCCTTCAATAGGTTCTCCAGTTCTTGGTGTGGGTTTTACTGGGTCTTTGGCTAGTTCAAGGCCGAAACTTGGGGACCACAGGTATCTTTGATCAAAATTTCAGTATTAACAAGAAAGTTGATGAACACACACAATTCATCTTATGAATAAGTGTTTCTTTATAGTAAGGGAATTGCATATCTTGTTCTTGATACAAACTGGTAACCTAATGCATTCACAGATTTTAGTAGCATAATAGAACTCTAGCCACCCAGGGAATAGTCTTACAATTCTGCCTTTGCCTTGTCATGACAACTTCAAACCTAGTCTCAGTCAATTGGGTAAGGGGAGACGGAATTGAAGGGCACTGAGCAAACCCAGAACATGAAATCAAAGCTTAAGATCCTTTATCAATTTCTCATCAAAGGATCCAGCCAAGGGATTGATCATGAATTTTGATTGGATCCAACTGATTGATATAACTATATCATTCTACCATTGTTTTCTGGATCTAGCTATATGGTACACATTATGACTTTCAAAAAACCTTTCCCCACTTCCTATTTATAAAGTAGTCAACATTCTGTGTTTCTCTTTTTTGTCAATTTCTGCATCAGCCCAGTTTTAGGAACTGACAAGGATACTCTTGACTATAGATTGCAATTTGAGCTCAAAGTTAGTGAAAGACTAATGGGCTTTCAAGTTGTTTTCTGAAATTACTTTCTATCATTTAAGCTGGATCTTGTAGTCTGCACATGTTGTTTTGCAAGATTCCTCCTTACATAATGTTTTTCCCCCAGTTTGGCTTTGCTTACCTTTTGGTTTCATAATCATTTGCAGGTTTCACTTGTCAACAAGGACAGCTGACCGGCTTTGGGTATCTACAGTTACACTGTCAAAGGTAGTTATGGGATTGTTTTGGCTTTTATTTAATTGAATGTGTTGTAATGTTTATTTATATTCTTTACTTGATTAATGTAGGGTTTGCGGACTAGAGAGCAAGAAGACAAAGTTTCGAGTCATTTTTTACTTAAGGTATGTGTTAAAATATTAATGATTATCAAGTCTAAGCATTCAAATATATAGTTTTCAAGAATGGCTAATTGCATGTATTTCCTTTGTCAGAAAAAGGTCTAACCATTCAAATATATAATTTTTGAGAAGAGCTAATTGCTTCTATCTCCTTTGTAAAAAAATGTTGTTGTCTATTACTTTTTAAGAATTCCTGAGATTTCAAAATAAGTAGAGAAAAGGATTATTTGGCAATACAGTGTGTTCGCTTTGTTACATTGCATGTTTTTTGCTAATTTGACTTGTTATATCTAGAACTTCAAGTTTGTTTCTTAGGTTGTCACTTACTTTCTCTTGCATTTTAATTTTCCTTTTATATTTTGGTTACAGGCAATTGCAAATGCATGCAGAGTTCCGGCAACATTTGATTCGGGGTTGACAGAATCTGAAGTATCTGATGAATGTGAAAAGCAATTTGATGAAGATCAAGAATTAGAGCAACTTATAAATGGGCAAATATACTTTAAAATTTATCCATTTGCAAGTGGTATTGACCTTTTGCTCATATCAACCTCAATTAACAGAGTGAATTTTATTCTTTTTAGTCAATCATGTAGCAACTTTTGCAGGCACAGATATGTCTACTGCTGAAAGGAAGATTATATTATCGGGTTCTTTTAATCCCTTACATGATGGTCACCTCAAGCTCTTGGAAGTTGCTGCTAGGTACATTAATAATTATCTGGTAGCTTTGTGAAATGTTTGTTCACTTTGAAATTGTCTCATAGACCTGTCACCTTTTGGACATTTAGTTTCCAGAAAGTTGTGTATGCATTCTTGCTTCAGGAAAGTAAATTTGTCCACATCAATTGTGCTATACTGCCATTTTCTCCCTCTCTATGTGGATGTAGCACTGTGTTTGTCATCAATGCCAATTGAGAATTTATATGAAATGCTTCTCATCATTTTTACTTATTTTTATGCAGCATCTGTGGTGACGCGTATCCATGCTTTGAAATATCTGCAGTCAACGCAGACAAACCACCACTAACAGTATCACAAATCAAAGACCGTGTCAAGCAATTCGAAAAAGTTGGTAAGGTTGATTCTCTGTATTATTTTCCAAGATTTATAAAATTTATAAATTTTTCCAAGATTTATCTTTTTTAAATCCTCTGTGGGTGAAGGTTGTGTTTGCATATCATTGGAAAATTTTCCTATCTACTCAAAAGGGCTGTTATTATTTTGTGGTGGATTCTTCATTTTTTCCATCAAGTTTTATGGTTAAGTAGACTCAGTTTGATTTTGTTTTATTCTGCTGATACTAATCATTGCTATTTTCTTTTGCAGATTCTGTTTCATCTGTATGACAAAGATCTCATACAAGAAGATGCTATTCTAAAGTGGGATGATGAGAAAAAAAATGTTGACGAAGCAGATAAAGTTTTTGTTAAGCAATTAGAAAAATTCATTCAAGTAAGCATCATTACTCATAAATTTTCTTTTCTTAAAAATAAAAGAAAGAAATTTTTTTTCAATAACTTGTTCCTGCAGTGTGGCCAATATCTTTATTCTGGATTTCTTGACTTTATGGAATAAAAATTAAGATAGATGATTTATACCCTTCCTATTGGCCATGCTTCTCTCAAATATCACCTGATGTTGTCATAATATTTGCATGTTCATATATGTTTTTCGGTTGCAGTGGTTGAGAGAGGCACCAGAAGAAGACGATGAAGAAGAAGATGAAGAAGAATAGAAAGGAGTTGATTCATAGATCTAATTTGCCCGGGGTGGGATGTACTGTTACAAGTATCAAATTGATATATCATCTTTTAGGGTGTTGTATTATATAGTGGTGATAAGGGTTTTGTCCATGGTCTAAAAATTTGAAAGAGCCATGATCCATTTTCAATAGAGGGAACCCAAAACTGAAACTTTTTTTTTTTTTCTCTTTTGACTTGTCTTTATATAATTTTGAATGAAAAGTAAGGTTTGAGAAAGTAATTTCCCAGCTCACTTGATTCTTTCCAGGTATGCCTTGTTGAGAATTCACAGCTCAGTTTGTTGGTTGTGTAATGCACTTGATTGGAAAACATTGATGAAAGCTCTTGATATTTTATTTGGGAAAATTGTGGAGTACTAGCCATCTAGCTTTAAGCCAATTTCATTGTATGCAAGGTTCTAGGGACCCTCTATTTTTACAGCTGTATTTATGTACTTGTACACTCAGGCATTGCTTATTAGTTAGTCATTGCTGTTTTTTGTTCTTGTAAGTGTATGTATGTCAAACTTTCAATTACAATTAGGGTGTTTGGCAAACACACAAGACCAATTCAGTCTGGTTTTGAACCAATAAAAAAAATTAGTTCGAGTTCAAGTCAATGAGTTCCGGGAATCAGCCTCTGCAAAAAAGAAAAGGGCGGGTGGGAAGGCAAGGGTGCCTACCAATCACCTCTCCAAGACCCGCAAAAGTGGAAGCTTTGTGCACTAGATAAAACATTTTTTTTCCTTTTAAGTCAACGAGTTCTAGTGCAAACAACACCGAACTCACCTATAAAAGAAAATTAATTTAAGCTTGAACTAGTTTCGGTTTATATGTAGTTTTTATAAACCATGTGATAATTGTGTTTTATTCTTTTTATATAAACATTTAAGCACCAAGATTGAATGCAACATGACAAATTGATAACCAGTTCCATATTTTATAAAATTTGACAAACACAAAAAAACTAAAAACCAATTATAATATTCTTGGCTAGCCAATTTTATGGTCTTCCAAACCCCCAAATAAGTTGCCCACAGTCATGTATTCCGGTGCTTATAAAAGACTAGATAAAAGAAGGAAAAAGTAAATAAAAAAGGAAAAGACCTGAATCAAATGAACTATTGTTTTGGGTGAACTTCCTAGTAATGGCCTTGAACAATAGCCCCAGCCACAGCTTGTACAATATGCAGTATTGTGCCATTGCTTCAAGTTATAACATATTGCAAGGCCATCATTACTGCCTCACTTGTACAAATAACTTTACAGGTACAAAAAATTCTCTCCCTCTCTTCTTGTAATATGAAAACTAGTAAAACACAACAATTAGCATATCAAAAATAGATAGACAGCGTCTCATCTAGCTTGTTCTCCCTCTCTTCTTATTCTACACTATGACAAGCAAGGGTTGCAAGATGAGATTTTCTTAGAATTTTAATAACTGAATGATGCTATATCATGTTTTAAAGGGGGGAAAAGAATGGGAATAATTAACAACTAATTGAAAGACAAAATTAAACATTCATAATATCACAATCTAAAAGCAGGTACATTAAATATAGAATACTTCGATTACAAGTTCATTCAGTGATAAACAAAGTTACCATTGTGCCGATACAACCTAGTAGTAAGTTCAAATACACAATAAAGAGAACCCCAATTTACATCTACAATGCCATTCCAAAATCGAGTATTTGCATGCCTGACAAAAATTCAAATATTGTCGTTAAATACCAAAAGCCAAAACATATGCACTAATCTACGCAACTTGGCTAATTGATACAATCATGGCATTTTATATAACAACATCACTTACCTAGTTTGGATCATTACTGCTTGTTGAAGCCCCACGGGAAAGCGGACATCTTCTACGGTTATGCCCATGTTGATGACACAGTCCACAGCTCTGCTTTTGTTGAATCTCCCTCAAGTCAGAATCTGGCCTCCGGCTTCCCAGTTCTCGCCGGACCCCATCCATCTCATTTCGTATCCTAGACGCCACAGGTCGACCTTTGCCCCGCAACAGGTTTGGGTCAGGCACCCACTTTGGACCGTCCACATCCTTCTACAATGACTCTGACTTTGGCACCACAAATGCATGTGAGTAGGTGTGAATGGCGTTCACCAAACTATAACATGGGTCAATATATGTAGTCGCATCTTGCCCCAAGTGCTGAAGAGCTTTAATTGCATGTGAACAAGGGATCTTTCTCATTTGCCACTTTCCACAATGACATGTTCTGGCCATTATGTTTACTTCATAACTATGGTGTCCCCCTCTAGAGCTATGGATGTTGTATGCAGTAATTACTTGATATATACCATTCAGATTATTAAATGGATTTATTTGGTGTGAAATTGATTTTTGTAGGTTTTGTCCATAGATTTTTAAGGCATATTTACTCCATACCTTGTCCTTTGAGAGCTCATGAGTAATTTCTTTGTGTCAATCATGGAAATACGCAACAAGTTTGCTCCAAGTGAATTCAACCATTGCAGCAATGGGTAGGCCACGGGCACCTTTGAGTACTCCATTGAAGCACTTCGAGACATTGGTTGTCATAGCCCCATAACGGTATCCACCATCATGTAGCTGGGTCCACATGTCTAGATCCTCTTTCATTAGATATGTGTATGGCATGATGGATGAGTCGGGTTCACTTTCCTGCCGCTCGGTTCTCCGTTTCTTCCTAAGGGCCTCGATCTCGGCTTCCTTGATAGGTTGCATGTACAACTCAAATTTAGCTTCCTGAGTAGCATACCCCGCTTCCAAGGCTAATGACTTTAAAGTGGCATCTTGAAAATGCGTGTTGAAATTGCTAGCAACATGTCGAAGGCAATATCTGTGAACTACTCGTAGTCGTCCATCATCATCTCTAGGCCAGTTTGCAATTGCGTTTTGAATACCCTTATGTCGGTCAGAAATTATGTAGATGTCCTTATCTGCTATCACATCCCCCAGTGAATTCCTGAGGCATTCTAAAAACCACCCCCAACTAGGCCCTGACTCTTTGTCCACAACGGCAAAGGTGAGAGGCAAAACCTTGTTGTTGGCATCGGTGGCCATTGCAATCAACAACACCCCTCGATATTTACCATACAAATGGGTCCCATCAATACTGATCACTGGCTTACAATGTATGAATCCTTCAATGCATGGAGCGAAAGCCCAAAATACATAGCGCAATATTGTATCACCGAACTCGTTCCTGGGTATGGTGTGACACCAGAACCGGGTGCCAGGTTCTTGATCCCAGTATGCCAACAATAACTTTCTCAACCTTTGGTAAGACTCTTCCCAATCCTCGAATATCTTTGCAATAGCTCGTTGTTTCGCTTCCCATATCTTATAGTAAGAAAGCTTATGCCCATAATACTTCCCTTTAATGAAATCTCTGAGGTGATAAATTGTTACCGTGTGTTTTTCTTGCAACAATGGAACAAAATTTGCTGCAAGAAAATTACAATCCATCATTCTACCATCAAGGGCCGTGGCAAGGGGCATACAACTGTGAGGACCCCTATAAGATGTGACCATCCATAGTCCGAGTTCAGGCTTCGCGATTGCCCCAACATACCACATGCATGATTCATCGCCGCATTTCACAGACAGTCTACTTTTGGTCGACCTACTAGTCATAATGTTTCTGTTATGCTTTGTGGCGTAAATTGTTAATGCACGTTTCACCGCCTCTTTATTTGCAAAAATCAACCCTTTCGCAAAATTCATGTCTGCATTCCAAGCAGAACCAAATGCTTGCTGAACAACTTCAGGATCAACCATATTTTCCCAAGTATTTTCATAAAATGATGAGGTAGGAGGTTCATAAACGGGGGTCGTATTTGTAACATGCTGACCTCTAACATTAGCATCTGCATCATCTTCATCACATTCAGCCATATCATCAACATGAGGAATGTGAGTAATTTCATGGTCATCAACACCCTTGTCAAAGTCGCCATCATCAATCCTCTCTTCATACTCATCTCTATCGTCAAGATCTTCCCCAAAACAGTCTTCGTCATTATTGTCAACTACTGGAACTGTAGAGGATTCACCTCGATGTGTACAAAATTGATCTTCATATCTATTTCCAGGTTCGCTCTCAATTGTTGCTGGTGTCTCTTGAAAAGGGGGTGTATAGCCTCCCAATGTGGTGCATTGATCATCTAGGACTGCAAACTGTAGAGATGTAGTTGTTTGTACAATTTCTTCCTCTACGCCGACTTCCGCACGCGGCTCCAAAGTGACGTACAACTCAAAATCTGCCCTTTGTTCCCATTTCTCCATCTTACTAAACATGAATTTCACATGTTTGTCCTCTGTTATCGCCATATATCTGTAATTAATGCATTGATTGAGGACTTCATATGGAGATCGGAAAGTAATATGTATGTCATGCAAAGCAGGGTTTACTTGCAACTCTTCCATAATTTTTACCTTCAGCTCATTCAGGGTCTTTAGCTTACGGCGTATCATCATATAGCAGCACTGGATACCCGGACCTTGAAATGAGAATCTGTCATAAGGGTTGGCATTGCTAAGGGGTCCACCATAGTATATATTTATATGGATCATTGTCAACCTATAATTCATCAAGTGCAATTGTGTTAGTGACAAATTTATAACGCTCAATCAACATCAATCACAAAACTTTGCGTATGAAATGCCAACAATACTAACCTCAACCAAATTTGCATATACTCACCTTTAGTAATCTTACAAAAATAGTCATTACCAATTTCATATTCTTTAAAAATTCCAAATCATTCTAGGGGCATGACTTTCAAAACCCATTCAAATAAGTTATGATGAACAAAAATATTATATACCAACCAGTTATCCATTGAAATATCTGTTACAAATCTTAAACAAATATATCTTGAAATAATTTATGGTAAAAAGACTACTATCTTAGGTATCAAACTCATAATCCATTTCATATCCATGATAAAGACCTAAAAGTACTAAATATTCCTAACAATTGATCACAATATTTAGTACTAAATATTCCCAATAATTAATCACAATATTAATTTAAAAAAAAACTTAGCATATTATCACAATATTTACACTAACAAACAAAACAAATATTCCCATATGTTGTAATAACATAATAATCACAATATTTGGTACTAAATATTCCCAATAATCACAATATTAATTTTTTTTTTTTAAATTAGCAAATAATTTAATCACAATATTTACACTAACAAAAAAAAATTTCCCAATATGTTGTAATTTAATCACAATTATTTACTAAATATTCCCAATAATTAATCATAATATTACTAGTCATTATAGATATTTTTTCTTAAGTAGATTCATGATCTTATATAAATGTGTCCTAATATTAATTTAAAAAAAAAAAAAAACTAGCAAATAATCACAATATACTAATAAATAAATTAATCACAATATTTACACTAACAAATCAAAAAACAAAACTTTTCCTAATATGTTTTTCTTAAAAAAAAAACTAGCAAATAATCACAATATACTAACAAAAAAATTAACCACAATATTTACACTAACAAATCAAAAAACAAAACTTTTCCTAATATGTTTTTCTTAAAAAAAAAAAAACTAGCAAATAATCACAATATATAAATAAATTAATCACAATATTGTAAAAACATTACCTGAGAGTGTTGTGTGAGATGAGTGTTGTGAGACGAGTGTTCTGTGTGTGCAAGTGAGTTTAGGAAAAAGCTGTGAGAGTTTTTGAAGAGAATAAAACTGAGTTTCTGAAGAGTTATAACTAAAGAAGCTGTGAGAGACCCCCACGGTAAGGAGGAAAACAGGTCCCAGCTGGGACCCACGGCAACACGTGGAGGGCTGGGGACCATTCATGAAAATCGAGGGCTCTAGACTCGATTTGGGGTACGCCCACGTGGTTCTGAGACTGATGCTGCTGTGGGATGAGACTGATGCTGCTGTGGTGACAGACTGATGAGACTAGGAAATCGAGTTCCTTGAACTCGGTTTCTAAGCATAGAAATCGAGTTCCTTAAACTCGGTTTCTAAGCATAGAAATCGAGTTCAAGGAACTCGATTTCTAAGCATAGAAAATCAAGCTTATAACTCGGTTTCCAGGCTTAGAAATCAAGTGCAATGAACTCGGTTTTTGTCCTTGGAAACCGAGTCCAATGGACTCGATTTCTGGCCTACGTGATTTGGCACCTCAGCTGCTGGCAAAAATAATAAAATAACAACAGGGAGAAATCGAGTCCAGAGGACTCGAATTGTTAGAAACCAAATTAGTTTGAAACGTTTCCTAACTAATGATATTGTTTGGGTTTTATAGTTATTTTCTAAAAAATCCCGTTAGAAATAGAAGTTACATTATATTTGTCTAGTGTTATCAATCTTATAAAGTCATGGACAATATTTTGTCGAATTAGTAGCATAACCTTCAATTTGAACTTGAAAATATCATTTGTGGGCTTCTACGCCAGTTTTTAATTCCATTATGTGTGCAATGTCTTCTTTGTAGTATTCAGTTCTTTCACTTTGAAAGCAGAAAGCCCTAAAAATAACCATCCAGCACCACAGAATTGAGATTACCTGTTCCACGCTAACCCACTTTTTTTTTTTTTTTTTGATGAGAGCTAACCCACTTTTTTAGCTTCTTGAGAAACACTGTAAATCTATCAGAAAGTAGATTGGGATAGAAGAAATATCAGAAGATGACGTCAATGACAAGTCGTTTTTAGTCATTTTTCATGTATATTACATACGGCAGGTCGTGTTTCAGTGGCTCAGTCTCCTACACGACGTCGTTGTTGTTTAACTTAGAAAGCATGTTTTGCTCGTGCGTTCATAATACACGTGTCAGTTAGTAATTGGTTTCCTCTGTTAGTAGAGGCCGTTAAAGTCGTTAGTACCGTATAACTGCTTCTAGATTAGTTAGTTCATTTTTTTCTGGTTATTAGTTCCATTCTTTCTCAAATCCTTCATTTTTTGATAAAATCAAACTGCTTGAATTGGAATGAGAGAAACAATAAATTAGGAAGTGATTTGGGAGAAAAATGTTTGTTTTGTTGGGGGTTGAGTTTTGATTCTTCAGGTACCCATTGCAGATGAACAATATTTTTCACAAATTTCTTTACAAGTACAATTGCTAATATGGCTATTGGTATAATATAACTTTCATCTGGTTAACCATTTACACCAGTTTTGAAAAAATTTAACTGATTGTTGACGATAAAGAGCAATTATTATAGAGCAAACGCCGTTGTTTAAAAAAAAAAAAAAAAATTCATGCTAAAGAAGCAGTGGCGGCTCCAGGAATTTTTCCCAGGGTGTTCCTATAAGTTCCCAGGAATTTTTCCCAGGGTAGCAAAAGAATAAACAATAAATTATAAGTTCATTTGAAATATTAATAAAATTATTAATTATTGTTGTTTAGTTGTTTCATTAATTTGTTTGTCTTTTATAAACTATAATTTGTTATATTGTTGTTTCATTAATTATAAAATTATTAAGGATTTTGCTAATGTGTGCCCTAACGGCACACAATAATTAATCATTTTTGAAAATATTTTCTCAGGAATTGAAAAAGTATTGACAGCTTTTTCAATTTCCGAGAAAATGTTTCCAAAAATGGATGGCTTAATGTGTGCCCTAAGGGCACACATTAACCGGATCCAATTATTAATTGTTGTTTAGCCTAACATAATTTAGTTTGTTTGTCTTTTATAATGTATTGATTAATTAAATTATTAATTATTGTTTATTAGATGCTTTCCCCAATTAATTATTGGTAAATTAAATTATTGTTTATTAATTGCACTAGCACACATCCCATGTGCATTTACTTCCCCCAATTCAAATATCCCACCCGGCCCCATGTGCCCATCCACCCCTCACCCCACTCAACAGACAAGCCTCATGCCTGATGCCCCCAATCACAAGAGCCAGCTCCTAATCAGAAAATTTCACAATCACAAATCACAAATCACAATACACATTTATATATTACTAAAAGCTGAAGCGTAGCGTTTAATGTCACTGCGCTCACGTTGTGCCACGTCAGCGGCCATGTCATCCCAATCATTTTATTTTTTTTTTAATTTTTATTTTACCTACAATTTTAAAACAATTTTTACAAATTTCAGAATAATAAATCCCAGCCCATAATAAATCTGTATAATAAATCCCAGCCCACTCTTTATCTATTTACTTCCACCATAAAGCCCAGCCCAAGGCCTTTTCAACTTAAAGGAAAGATTTGAAACCGTGGAACCCTGAAGGGTTGTGCGTGAGAAGCACAGCGTGAGGACAACGAGAGAGTTCAGCGTTGCTCTTCAGCTTTACGGTTTCATAGTAACGGTTTCAAGGACAACCAAAGAGTCTGAAAATCTCCCCACCTTCCTGCTCTACAGTTTCATAGTAATGGCTGCTTATCTGAGTTCCTTCCTTGCTCTCTTCCTCTCCTCACAGTATATAAATACTTACGGAACCTGGCTGATTCGGTTGAGGTATCTCTAAACCCCAGTTCTTTTTCTGCTCCATTATTTTGCTTGATGATTGTTATGGTTGCTGTGGTTTTTAATTGGTGCACTGTCTGACAGAAGCTGCAGAAATACTGCCAGTAGTTTGTCTTTTGATTTGTTTGCTGCTTGGTTTTGAACACACAACTCAGTTTCTGAGATTATAAGGAAGACAAACACACATTCAAAATTTAATCTTTATTATTGGCCCGAGAATTTGTGTCGCTGTGGGTCGTCCAAGACCAATCGGAGCAGGCGGGTTGATTCAAGATCACGAGCAAATATGGACATAACAATTGTCCAAAACCGCTTAAAGTTCAATTCTGGAGAATTTGAGATGGAGTGAACCAAGCCCTTCAATTATGAATAAAGAACTTTGATTGTTGAGAGATCGAAGCTTACATTGTCCTTGACTTGCTTAACCAATGGAATTCACTCACTGTTTGCACTCACAAATACAATAACTTTTTGTCTAATT